>JAOYMZ010088757.1:0-10953 GCA_025802335.1 Pinguicula primuliflora
TTCTCAAGGCCTGTTCACATGAGTCTTTCAAGCTGTCCAACACTAAATACAGCGCAGAGAGAACAGGGATTTAGCTTTGAAGGCTAAGCAATGACCAAATTCTTGACTCATCATTAACATCCACGATAACTTCTGATCAGACAAATGAAAAACCTTGAATTCTTACAATCGCACATGAACATCTCGATCAATAGAGAGAATCGTTATTCTCCAGCATGGAATTGATATCGAAAAGAGTATACCATATGTGACAAATAATAACACATAACTGTGAAACCATCATGATCATTGTACGCAGATCACAACCCATAAGTAAATTCTAAGACAGCGCAGATCACAACCAATAAGTAAATTATTTGACAGCACGTTTTTCAACAGACCAAAGCCTCATCGACAACATATTGAAAACTGATAGAATACTACAAGATTAACCATCAACGGGAACAAAAAAAATTGAATTCTAAATACTAAACGATAAAGAAATGTAAACCCAAAGAGTGTCTGTACCATCAAAAGAAAGAGAATTAACGGGCGGGTTGATGATGGTAATGATGGCAACGCCATCAGCTCCCACATCAAGAGTTGTTCTTCCCTTCGAGCTGCTCATACTATGAAGTAAAAAATTTCAATTTTTCCGAGTTCTTGTCTTTCGAAGCACACTGGGAAACGTTCAAAACCGATCAGAACGCAAGGAGGTGCCGTGCCCGGGAGTACGCCAGCGACGTTGAGTGCGGTGCGGAGTGTTGATCCGTGAAATTCCGACGTATATATTATGACCTGTCATATCATATATTCATATGAATACGGAAATACGTCTCTTTGGTATTTACACCTAAAATACACCATCCAATGTGTGTATTCTGTGTGCACACTTGTCATTTTTTTTGCGTAATTACAAGGTATCCTAGCGCCCGGCAGCCAGTAGACTAATCCTCCGTCCCGGTGAGCATGGTAAAGAACTGGCCAAATGTTTCACTCCATTCAGATGAGTGGGAATGGAACTCCCAATCTCATGCTTAATGGATGAGATGCTCAACCACCACACCAAACATATTGCATATTGCACATTGCACACTCACCATTTTTTCTTCATCACCATCCCCACCCTACTCGCAATTCACAAAGGTACAAATGTCCATGGGAAACCAAATTCATGAATTGCCTTCAAAACTTTACTTAAAAGTTGGGAACATTCATTAATGCATAGACGAAATCAAATTTAAATTTAGCTCTAGCATAATGAGATTTGACAGATTTGGGGGGTGGGGTGGGGGGTGCAGTATGCATATACAAAATCAAATTTGCATTTAGCTCTAGCATAATGAGATTTGACGGCTTTGGAGGCGTCTACACTGTGTTCTCACTGTACATAACCCATAGATTGTATGATAACTGGACATTCAATACTTTTGCACGAACTCATTCACTAACTAATCCAACACAAGGGCATTGGCCATTGCATATCCAGGGCCGGTCCTGGAGTAAGCCCAGTGAGCCGGCTGGCTAGGGCATTCGGCTAGGGGCATCCGGCTAGGGGCATCCGGCTAGGACATTTCGGACACCAGGACCGGCCCTATGCATACCCAGGATTCCTTATTTAGCTGATTTGTAATTAATAGAGAGAATTGCTTTGGACACAAAAACTGCATCTGACATGAGAGTAATTGGTCAATCTTTCCCCAGTTCGTTTGGATAAGGTTATTATTTAATATGAGTCATGATCCGGTGTCGTGTTTCAGGATGGGCGCCGGCGGTACTTCCAATGTACACACTTCTCAAGGTTATATGCAGATAAATTCTTATCTTCGGCATGGACAATATTTTTGACGGATTTGTAACTTAATCATCCTAGTTTTGTTACAGAAGTGAGTAAGACTGTGTCATTACCCGATTCTAAACTCACGGGATGACAGTTTGAGGAACTGGATGAACAATGTAAAAAATTGTTAAGATAAGTAATCTCCACCAAAATTTTATTTTGAAATATATCATCTTACTCTATTATTAATTTATTTTTATTATTATTTTACTTAAAAGACATTAAAAAAAAAATAAAATAAAATACTAAACATTCTTAATAACTTCTAGTCAAGTCAGTAGCCGAAACTTATCTAAAAAAAGTCAGTAGTCGGAAGACGATTTTTTTATTGTATCATCTCCAACGGTGAAAAATCCTAAAGTTTAAAAGTTCAAACCTCGTGTGCTGCCGTCGCAGTCTTAGCCGATTCAGTTAACGCCCTTGTCGTAATCGCCTCCGACCTTATTACCGTCTCATTCATCGACTTCCGTGTCATCATTATTTTTGCAAGTGCCTTCGCCTCCAAAGTCGCACGCCTCGTTGCCCTGTGTAACAACATTGTCAAACCAGACAAATTTGCATCCAATGCAGCCCTCGACACTGCACTCGACGACCTTGTCACAGCGACTGCCGCCTTTGACTTTATAACCGCTGAACACCATGATCCGACATAGCCCGACAGATTCAGTCTGGATAGCCTCGATGCCACTAATGCAGCTCGAATTGTCACCGTCTTTTGGAGCTTATCATCCAACTTAGCTGCTTCTGCCTCTAAACTTTGCCGTGTGTCCGGTACGATCGAATTCTTTGGCATTGCCTCTGACTTTGCCTTTCAGGCCGAATTACTTGGAGGGCGAGCCATGCGCGGTGACATCAACCACCATATGATAGAAGAATACATACTGGGCCCAATAACTGCCTGTCGCGAACGCTTAATTCAGAATATGGAAAGAATGGAAGATGATGTTGATCAGAATTGTGGTTCGTCTGTCTCGTCTAACGGTACGCCGCCGCGGTCACCGAATTAATCGTATTTGGGCTGCTTATGGATATCAAATAGAAAGAATTTAGTATATAGAATGTTGTGCACCCAGTCTCTTCGCAACAGCAACGATTCCTTCGCTATTGTAGCCACATCTATTTATGATAGCACTGCAACATATTCAAAACTAAAGTATCAAAAAAATGTGAATGAGTTTCATAAAGTTCATGCCAAGTTACACAATCCGACATACGAGTCACAGTGCTAAGTCTTTACCCTTCATTTGGAAGTCGAAATATATGAGGCTTTGGATTACCCTCCTGTGGAATTGGAGCTACAGATCCAACCTCCACAAAACCAAACCCTAGCCCAAGTAATCCTTCAACGGCTTCAGCATTCTTGTCGAAACCAGCAGAAAGACCAATTGGATTGGAGAACTTCCTTCCCCAAACAGTCAGTCCCAAGATTGGTGGATCGAGAAATGCAAACAAAGGATTGACTAGTTTTGTTGCTGAGAACAGCCAGCGACTGCATGATCCATGACATGTCAAAGGAGCTGATTCAAACACTTCCAGGCATAGCAAAGATTTGAAATTCCAATATACTTGGCTCATTTTACAATTCCCATAGCCTTCTTCTTCTTCTTCATGCGACTACTTTTTAAACTGCTTCCCAGGAAAAGATCTATATGAAATGTTAAAAGTCCCAAAGTTTCACCAAAAACTTATCTAATATCACAGAAGAAACAGACATTAAGTAAATCATCAGTTAATGATGGTTCGATTAAACTACATTATTTTTCATCACCCCGGGTTGCTTTATTGATCATTATTCGACAATCCTTAAAAGATTTGGGTCCTCCAGTTCTGATATAGAAAAGAGATAAGGTAGGCCTCACACTGAAATAGTTCACTATAACAATTGAACAGATCACGGAACAGTTGCAAAATTCGCACCCTGAAACAAATTAATACCAGAAAGTTGCCTCATCCACAGTACTTGCATATGCACCTCCACCAATGAGCAGACCAATAGCAGCTCTTGTAAATAACTACCCTGTATGAAAAAAGGAATCTTTTAAATCAGATATTCTTGATTACCAACCACCTCCCTCCTTACTCGGACAGCCCCATTGCATCACAATAAGAAGAAGAACATTGTGTCAAATTGATCGACCCATGTTGACATGAACAAGTTTTTCCTTATACCAGGAAACAATGCATCACAACTTGTTAATCCAATATGAAACATAAACTCTATTAAGGACAATATCAAACGGAAAAGGGAACCAACCTTCCACTTAAAGGCATAGCCTTAGCATTAATGGATCATAATAAATTGAGTATTATGCCGGTGAAAAAGGCCAAATATGCACAGTTCAGAAATAACCGAGGGAAAAACAAAGAGTTCTTAGTCTTTCTTTGCTCCTAGGCATAAAAGCAAGCTTATTAGTTTGCTACAGCTTAAGGCCTTTCCCTAATTTTTTGAATAGACATCACTACAGAAATTTCCAATCAATTTGCATCATGGATTCAAGATCAACACAATAGTCCACCACAGAAAACCAATCCATGAACGTACAAAAGGAGCACCTTTTTGGAAAGAGGAACTTTCTTTGGCGTTTGAGCTGCAACAGAAGTCGAAGTAGCATCACTAAAAGAATGCCGGGGGATATAACGAACTCTGGCATTCCTACGCAGAGAGCAGTCTCTCATTAAATTGAGTGCAACCCTCCTAGCCATTCTTATTTCACAAGAATAAACAGTACAATACGATCATACATTCTAAAATTGATCCTTCCAGCAATTTAGATGATTCCTGGCCAACCCTTTGTAAATTGCGACACTAAGCGAGTCTGAGAAGATTCAGAGGATGAAGAAACAGGAGCTTTGAAACCAAAAGGGGCGACTTTTCCAAGTATAATTCTCAGGGTTTTAGTCCTCCAGTTTTTTTTCGCGTGCCCAGCGCTCGGCTTAATATCCAACAATCCGACGGCCGGCTCGCGGGTTTTGACCGGTTGAACATTATTTTTTAAAAAATAAATCGTTTTTTAAATTTTTTTTTAAATAACACTCTAAATCTTAAATGTTAACATTATTTAACAAAGATAATACCGCCATCGAAAATTAAAATTCTTTACTTTAATTCAAATTTAAGAATTAATTTCACATTAACTGAAAATGTAAAATTCATAATTTGCACCAATTTTATAATTTGGCTGAAATGAGAATTAAATGTATTCCATGTTTACTAGCGGACCCGTAAAATGTGATCAAATTTAAGAAAAATATGGAAGTACCTTCTTACACATTAACAATATTCTGCAATACATTACAAACATATTTCAATAGAATGACAGACAAACGATATATTATCTCACACATGATACAATATTTTTCTTCGAACAAATAAAATATTATCCACTACAAATAAGGTATTATCCATGCCTTTGGGGCCTATTTCTAAATCAATCTCTTCGCCAAGTTCCCCGACTGCTAGATGATGTCTTTGAGCTGGGTGGATCAAGTTAGTATCATCCATGGTGGTAATCATGCCAACCCCAGCAGATGGAAGCATCATTCAGCATAAGAGTACAGCATTGCTAAAAAAAAAGCATAAGAGTACAGCATTTAACTCAAGTTTGGTCTTCCGCAAAAGCAACCATATCCTAATATTTATGTCCTTCTTGGTTATAAAATCTGCAAGTAATACTACTTCATTAGCATCTCTGCTATAATATAAATAAGAGGACCTGGAATTAAATAGTCGTGATAGAGATGAATCTAGCATTTATTGATTAGTATAAATTAAGTACACAATCATTAAGTATTATTGTATGTAGCATTATTCTTTGAATTATCACTTTGGATATGGCTGCCAGTGATTATGAATTTTCATTTCAGACGAAAGACAGACCCTTCTTTTTTCCGAGTCCCACTATAAGGCACCCCCGGGCTGGCCACCTCCTAATTCCGTCCTTGCCTGAAAGGCCATCGGTACTTCTTTTTAAAGTCCTCTTTGACCGGGGCGGCGGTGGGTCAGAAGCAACTTGGTGAGTCTCTGGGGACCCGCCCCACCATTCCAAAATGCACCGCTGCGATAAATGATAATTTTGAAGGCATGCTGTGCTCCCCATGATGTTAATGAGAACATACAATTGGATATGCTAACTCAAAACCTGCCAATATACATGGGAAGTATGTTGGGAAGTATGTTGGGAAGCCTCATCAATCAACCCATAAATTGCATGTCCAGGGGTGCCAGGACTGGTGATTTTCTTCTCTTTTTGTCTTCAGGAGTGCATCGAGATCTACTCGACATGCCATGAATGATAGAGAACCGACTTCGACTAGATGATGGTGATCCGTGAGGAGGCGAATGTGAAGCATGCCAGTTCACTCTACCCCTCGCACTTTTCATTTTAAATGCAGGGGTTTTAGCCTTCCTTTTGAATGGCTTAAGGGATCGGTTGTTATTCTTCTCTGTTCGAAGCAACCGAACATAGAATGGATTCGTGTTAGAGTAGCAAGTTGATGACGGAGATGGGTTGTTTCTCATCAAATCAACATCTCCATTGTTCACCTGCAACAAAGTGTATACTATATTTTCAAGTCTTGATGAAGGAATATATGGGAGAATGTCATAGTTCCTGGTACTGGAATATTACCAGTTGCAGTAGAGCAGAGAAAGTCCTTGCAACATCATACTTGTTGTGGGTCTTGGCTACATCCCCAAAGGGGATGGGACTTCCATCATGTGCTTCCACAGATAGCTTGTCTAAAATGCTTTCACCATATCCGTGGATGTCGAATGGTGGGTGTGCATCCTGCAATGAATCGATATCATTATTGGATTATGCGAAAACTGAAGCACTTTGGGAGGTAGATGATATGAGTCAAATGACACACTTCTTCTTCCAAGTTCAGCTCAATCCTTTGCTTCCACGAAGAAACTCTAGTTGCCAATTCAGACTGCTTCTCGTTTAAAGCAAGAGCCGCAAGAAGAGCGTCCTGCAAAGGTTTAAACGGGCATATAGAAGTCACAGAAACCAATGATGAACTCAGTTCTGCTATTGCTACTATTATGATGGTATAGTAGCCGGATAGAAGTATTTGTTTGTAAACCATATTCTCACCAAGTGAGACCGGCAAAGGTCTTCGAGACTTGCGGAAGCTTCTGGTTCTTCACGCTGCAGAAATAGAACATATAAATAGTATGAAGATTACTTGCTGACACTTCTGGATTAGAGCGCATGCGGTATAAGAACATATACTTACATTTTCATGGGGAGGAGGTACATCTTGGCTGCTAAATGTATCATGAGGCATGTCAAATTCTGGTGGCCCAGTGTCTAGATCCTCACTATCATATCCATTGTCATCAATGTCATTTTCAGGGTTGCAGAAGGTATCATCTGTCCGTTTCCCCCCAGCAACAAGTGATTGCCGGAGCTGCAAATGACGGGTTAATTCAAAAAATGTAAATTGGGAAGTAAGAGTAAACAAATAAGTGAACAACCTTCTCATACAGGAGAAGTGATTGATATTTTTCGCGTGTTTCTGAAACTTTTTGTCGGACTTCGGATAATTCCGCACTGATAGGACCATGTAGCTTTGCAAGAGGAAATTCAGTAATTAAAGGCTGATGCTTCCGGGAGCCAATCTCAAGTTTCCTTTTAGCCTTCACTGCATACATAGGAGTGAGATTAGGAGGCATTTGAGCAGAACACACAATAATTCAAATCGGCTTGAAGCTTATAGCGTCACCTCTTTTATAAGGTTTCTCTTTCAAGCTTCCTGGTTCGTGGGGATTCCAAGGTTTCCATGGATCCTCGTCCTCATCAGAGGCATCTCCAGGTCCTGAATGTCCACTTCCCATTCCGAATCCTCCATTACTATATTCTTGAGAAAAATTATGAGCAGGAGAGCATCCCATATTATCGTCGTTTGGCTCAAATTCATGATCAACACAAGGAGTCCGGGTAATGTTAGCATCCTGCTTCTTTTTAACAATTAGCTTTGGTGCAATGCCACTAGATTGTCTATATGGAGACAAAAAGGATTGCCGACCTCTGGAGATGGCAGAGCTGGTCATACAACTATTAATGGGCCCTTTTCCAGATTTGTGAAAACTGTCAACTGCCACAGCATCACAAGAGTCCAGCAGAATGAAATCACGGTAAAGATGGTTCGTCCCTAACTGCAGAGAATAAATCATTCTTATATTCTTCATAAGGTTATTCACGTACTCTAGAAACAGATATAAAAATGTACCAGATAGGATTCTAGCTCTCCGGACTCGCCCCCGGCATCTAAGCATTCACCTTCAAGCACAACTAGATTTGCTGGCGGCCTTACAAAATGACTGGGTGTGGCATATCCAGAGTTGGAACAATCCAGTAGGTTCTTTGCTTCAACTGCAACATGAATTATCTGAACTCCATATTATTCTAACTCTCCAAATGCAAAGTAAGAGGAATGAAAGAATCTACCAGGGATATCATCTAAGCCCCAAAATGAATCAGCCACTTCATCTATTGCAGCTGACCTGCTTGTTTCGACTTTAGTAGCACTACCAGTGGCGTGATCCTCTTGACTGTTGGAAACAAGCATATCAACGCACGGTTGAATTCCAAATTAGCTTACAAGTTAAATTACTAAAGATATCAAGGAAATGGTGATATTTGTAGCGGAATTTTCGAAAGAAAAGGAGAGTCCTGAAGTACCAAGCATAAAGAAGCCCCTCCTCCTAAAACCATCGAGAAAAAAAATGAGAAAAAAATGAGAAAAAACCTCTTAGTTAGATGGCCCTACAAAATTTTGCATGTACCTCAACTTCTACTATTAATGGGTAATACACCTTCAGCCCCCTTAATGCAAAATGACTTTTGCCTTTCAGAAACAAAAATCTATACTTCCCATTATGAAATAAAAGAGATACAAATTGAAGCAGCTTGGATGCTGAAAAGGATCAAGCCGGGGGCTCCAATTGTAAACGAAAACTTACCTATATTTACCAAAGAAGCATCTGTGTTTGGCAAAGTCTTATCGGTTTACTTAAATCTTCTGCTATATCAGTGACATTATCTGAGGGTTAAATATAAATAACCCCACAGGCATCCTCTTCAACCAAGGATGAGGGATTAACAAATAGATATTCGCATAAAATTTCATGATTCTCACCCCATTTTCTAACTTCGAGCTTAGAGATGCATTTCAACCATTACGAATAAAAAAAGAGAAATCCGAGCCAAAAAAATCGGGATGACTGAAAAAACACACAGAATCGCATCCAAGAAAAGGGGTATAACAGTTCAAGAATACCTTCCAATTAAGCAAAAATAGAGAGAAAATAAAGAAAAAAGTCCAACCTTTTCTGGGAAATGAAATCCAATGCATGAAGAACCAGTGAATATAAGTACTCCACCTTCCTGCTATAGACCTGCACAGACCCCTGTAGCAGCAATGCAGCTACAGAATTCCAGCACCGCACATGAAACGGTACACAAATCATTTCGCGAAAGAAAAAAGTATGAAAGTCCAAGCGACACTTTCCTACCTTCGGCAAAATTAACATTGAATACTGCATCTTCGTCCTTTGAGATCTGTCCTGAGCAAATCTTGAGTAAGTACTCATCCAAATTCTTCACCAAATCAACTGCCCAATTCGATTCCAGGTCACGTCCAGGCATAACGGTGTGGAAATTCCTTCCCGAGGAAGACTCCGGATTTTCGCACTCGCTATTCATATCCGTGCATTCACTCAAATATCTCATGACATAATCTTCTTGTCTGCACTTCAAAAACAATAAAACGGGAATGCTACATGCCCCCAAATTCAAAAATGCTATGGCCTGCAGAAGGCAGTTGATAGTGTTTAATATTTTTGTGTGAGTCTGTCAGCTTACAGGAACCCGTCAATTTTTGTATTGTGACGTAACACTGCACATTACACAATTCTTATGTCACCGTATACTCCTCAAATCCAAATTGTTATACACCACATCTCCACATTATCTCCGCCTCATATTCATGCACAATGGGCCCCACAAAAATTAATATGTGTGTGCTCACTAATGAAGTTATGTAGTTGTATGTGAAAATGGATGGTGTATATCATTTTTTCCCAAATTAGGTACACAAGCTTTTTGGCAATTTTCGATCCAAAGTGATAAATCACACTCTCCTATCCCACCCCTTTTGCACACTCTCTCTCACATGGTGGGAATGGATCCCACATGATATCATGCGGGCCTCATCCCATGTGAGAGAGGGTATGTAAAAGGAGTGAGATAGAAGAGTAAGATTTATCACAACTCATTTTCGATGGGCTAAATAAAAAATAAGATAGTTATAGAATACTAGTGTTGAAAGTGTAAGAGTTCAAATTTTTACCTCTGTTGTAGAAGGCGGTTGTCTTGACCGCTTATGCACCGCCTAGGCATTAGAATATCGCCCGTCGCCTTGCCCGAATTTCCGCTTAAACCTGTTATAAGCCCGCTTAGGTAGGATACCTAGACCGCATAGACGCTGAGCAGCCCCCAACCGCTTATGACTCGCCTAACGCTTTCTCGAGCACTGATTTTTACTATTGCCCTCGTTCTTCGAAAATTGCTAATTAAATAATTTAGTGCATTTAATTTCGAGAGCGAGTAAGAAATAAAGTTAATCTATCTTACCTGCTAATTTTAAAAAAATTCCTCTGATAAGACAATAGTAAAAATTTACCGAAATAGTTTCATAATCTCTCATAGTTTTCAATTTGGGCACTTTCACCCCATAGACATTAGAAATCCTATAAATATAGTTTTGAGACCGATTCTATGGTCAACACATTCCTGCACAATTTATTCTTCTATGGATAGTTATCTAATCCGACGGTCCTTATTTATTTCTGTCCTTTACATAGAAATAACCTCGTTAGTTGGTTAGATTTGTTACTATCAAAATAGATAACTTCTCTCTAAGGAAAATCCTCTTAACTTCTCTCTAGGGCAAACCCATCCTGTTTCAGTCCCACCGTTCAATTCGTCCGATGAATGATATGGATTTGTCCGGCAACGATCATTTTCCTCCTTTTAGTGGGGAAGCCGGTGTCTCTAAGGGCTCGTCTAAACTATCTCCGGCTTCAATCAGTGCTGATAAACAGCCGTCTTCTGCGGGCGACCAGAATG
>JAOYMZ010088779.1:0-10951 GCA_025802335.1 Pinguicula primuliflora
GAAGAGAACTCTTCCCCCTACCTTCCACGTGGGAAATTCCATGGACACCCCAATGGGGTGTCCATGGAATTTGGCAATTTCCACTTAAATCTCATTACCTGCAACTTGTTGGACAACCTTTGGAGGAGGAAAAGTCCACTCCATTGTGGTAAGCCTTACTATGCTTTGAGGTGGGTAAATGTGTGGGTCCTGTGTTTGAGTTGAGGTGGGTAAATTTGCCTTTGGGTCTCACATTCGCAGTGAATTCCTCTTATTTGATGAATTGATTTGTTAGTTAAGCTGTTAATTGGCCATGGCCAGTAGTATCGACCTACCAGAACTGAAGAAATCTGGCCCGGATCATTATTCGGGTATCGGGACCGCCCGCCCACATAGGTGTGTTTGATGGGCTGCCCGCCCACATAGGTGTGTTTGATGGGCTTTGAATAAATCGAGCCCACATAGGTGGGTCTCGTGTGTGTGGGTGCACGTGCGGGGATTATTTTATCAGTCTTGATGAACAAAATATTCTTGTAAATATATATTTAACAGTATTGATTTTTTTTAGATAGCAAAATGGATGAATATTTTACTTTTGGGAGCTAGAACCCAGCTCCGAGACTTTTCTATATAGGATCTTTGAGAAAATTTTATAGATATATCACACCATTGCAATCTGTCGGAAGTCCTCTATACGTTTAGGGGCAGCTGGCTTAGGTGCCAGAACAACTAGTGTTGAATTCAACCCTCTTACCATCTGTGAGGTGTGCCAAAAATCATTGAAAAACTCATTATGTTTGCCTCCAAAATTTCCAAAGAATACTTGATAAATCTGAAGTTAAATCCGTCAAGTCATGAAATTTTGTCACAATTACAAGATTTAACTAACTGCTTCCCAAACCTCCATTAGGGTAAATGAGCTTGTGAGAAGTGTATTTTCATCCATTGTTACCCTTCTTTCAAAATTCCATTGAACTTGAGGCTTTAACTCTTGATCGTTTGCATAATGTTTCTGAAATTCTGTATGCATGTGTTGCTTAACCACTCCCAATTTGTTTTTCTACTCCCCATTTATTTCCATACCTCTTATGGTATTTTTTGATCTTTTTTTTCTTCTGAAAAATGCATAAAAATACCTTGTATTTGCATCACCTTCTTTTAACCACTCGGATCTAAATTTTTGATACGTTAGGCTGTCATTTTTTCTTTTGTAGCTGCATAGTTTAATTTTGATCTGCTTTCTCCCCTATTTTTTGCGTCTGTTCGATCAGAATCATCCATTTTTTGTTGCGCTTATTTGTGACATCAGATGCGCGAAGATAGTTTTATTCCATCTTTTCAAGGTTTGCTTCAATTTTCTTAGTTTATCCATTAGAACGTAGCTTGGCATTCCTGTTGATTCCAGATTGCCCCAGGTTTCTTTGTCAAATCTCTCATATCCTAAGGTCAAAGCCAAGCATCCAGGACTTTCATTGGCTTAGGGCCCCAATTTTATTGATCATTAATCTGTAGAATAGGGTAATGATCCGAGTTCACTCTTTCCAATGGTGTTTGGACTGGATTGGTCCATTTCTATAGATATGGCTAAGAGATTATGTATTTATCCAGGCGGCTGGCACTGTTGCCTGTCGCGTTGATACCAAGTTTATCTTCAAATCTGCAATGGTAGGTCTACTAGTACAGAATCTGCTATAAATTGATTGCACCCCTGATTTCTCTTTCCTGAGACAGTCACTCCTCTTTTCTCTTCTTGAGGATTTCTTACAGCATTGAAATCTCCACAAACACAGCTTATGTAATGCTGATTTTGTTGCAGCCTTTCAAATATTTTGCTCCATAATGTCCTTTTGTTTTGTAGATCACCTGGTGAATAGATATTTATGATTTTCAACTTTTGTCCTCCATCTTTACATTCACAAGTCACTTCTAAGATTCCATCAGCCATCCAGCTGCTCTCCATCTGAAAGAAATCCTTTCTCCATGTACAGAGTAATCCTCCGGCTGCCCCTATGGTTCGATTTTCAATGTAATCATTGTCTACATTTCCCCAGAGTGCCTGGTAGGACTGTTTTATCCACATTGGGCTTCATGGCCAGACCCAAAACTTGTTTCCCCAGTTTTTCTGAATCTTTTCATATGTCTGGAGACACCCTCCTTCATAATTCTTATTGGGCTTGCTTTTAAATTTATTGCACCTTCATCTCGTAACTCTAAATTGCCTGGGTCTGCAGGAGAAGTGTTTAAATCAATGACCCCATTTTCCCTCCATTCGCTGACATGGCTAGTTTCCGGCGAGTTTTCGTGTTCCATCTGCATATGCTCGCCAGAAGTATGATTTTCCGACAGTGCTTTATCATCAAATTCCAGATCTTCAACTACCTCAGGTCGTACCATTGATCATCAATCTGCACTCTTCGAATTCCATTAAGGGACATACAGGAAACAGTCTCAATGCTTAATCTGTAATACTCTACCAATTTTTCCTCCTAAAATAGGCAATCTTGATTCTGGGACACCATAAACACTAACCCACGTCTTCTGGCTTTGTAAACCATCATCGACTTCCCATTTTATTATTGATTCAAACAGTAGATTTGTGGAGTGTTTAGCCAGCTCCATGATGTTCTTCTTCTGTTCTTCAAATAGTCCCCTTATTATGAATTTTAATCCCGATATTGCTTGCATATGGACTCTTTCATATCCAGATCTCCATAATTTCTGTTGTGTTTCTTGTAGGGCGTTAGTGCTTCTACTTTTTAGAGTTCCGACAAGTGCAGATCTCATCCAGTCTGTACCTTGTTGGGAGGTTTTATATTTTTGTCTGTCATCAGTGTTGCTTCCTCTGCTATTTGGGGCATCATCCAGGCGTAGTGACTTAGCGTACGATAATCCTTCTCTTACTGTCGCATGCATATCAATATGACATGCAAGCTCCTTTCTACGATTGTTGATCCGAGGGATAACAGTGGTTATCGGTTGCACTTGATTGATATCTAGCTAGATTCACGTGTAGTTCATACTTTCCCATTAGCACTTTGCCATTGAGTTTCTCCACCATCACCTCTAGACTTTCACTTCTTGCATCTCACAAAATCAAATCTATGACCATCTTGTGCTAGTTTAAATGGGGATATTCTATACGGCACCGCTTTTTGACACCGCACAAGCACTGTTTTTTGACACCGCAAAAGCACCGCTTACACACATTGGTGTATGTGTGTTCATGTGTAAACGGTGCTTTCGCGGTGTGCTGTATGCAGTGCCTTATAGATGTTTTGGTTTAAATGGTATGAATGCGTCCTTGACTATCCCATATTACCCAAAGACCCTCCCCATCCGTATCGAATCCCAGGTAGGAGGAGAGTTTCTGAAGAACAATATGATTAGATTATATCTCAGATAGTCAATCTTCAAGAGCATGTTTGAATGGAAGGAATGGAGTTTCGGGAGGCAGGGGAGGGGAGTCCGCGGACTTGAATTTGCTCATCTCACTTAATTCTATATTTCCATTTGTGATAATCCATTTCAAGCATTCTTCTGTTAACGTTGTTACTATGTTTAAAGTGCCTGCAGAATGACCTTTGCGTGCATGTTAGATTACTTTAGTTCAAGTTCAAGTTGAATTGTGGGACAATTGAAGGACATGGAATCAATAAAAGTTATGTGTGTGTGTGTGTTCGAAATCCCAAGAAAAGAAAAACAACCATCTCCCTGCATGTTAGGTCGGAGAATAAATTGACCCAAAATCAACCACAATGATCTAAAGACTGTCTTTAGCTTTTGTATTCTGACATCCCAAAAACATGACAATTCCTTTGTTCACACACACAAACACAGAAAATAGGCTTTGGAATAGAAGAAGCGAAACAGAAGAGATGACGTATAAAAGCTACAATAGAAGAGTCCCAACTTTGCAGACGAATAATCAAACAGTTATCCGAGTAGCGATCCAATGCAGTACGCACAACATACTTTTGCAGGCTTTCTTTATCAAAAGCTAGAAAAGAGTGTACACCTCAGTCATATTCACGTCATTCTTATCCCACCCCCAACATGCCCATCACCTGGCTGTTTTATCTTTAGATTTTTTCTCATAGTTGTGAACAATGACTCACTATTTCAAGTCACCCTAGCTGCTTGAACTAGACATGTGGTACAGGCCCAAATAAATGTAGCTTAACAATCTTAGGCCTAGAGCTATACTTGCCAAACCCTTCTTAAGAAACTTCCCCACAACAACAGTATGAATGACAAGAATGCAAAGTGAACACACGACTTATAAGCTTGTTGAATTATAAAGAGCAGCAGCATTTTCACATTTAACAACGACAAAATTTAGAAGTACCTATAGCTAGTGCCCACTCTGAGTTTCTGAGGCTCCAATACACAGCCATTCAAAAGTTTCCTGCCCAATTCAGGTGGCCCAATTGAGTCTGCTGATATGCATCCACTTGTGCTCCAGGCGCAGGCCCAGCCACACCAACTCCTACATTAGCGCCAATGGTTGGACCAAGATGAGGACTTGCAATCGCAGCTTGTTGTGCAGTAGGATGATACATGGCCGGGAACTGCATATGAGAAGACTGGGCAGATGCATTGAAAGAAGCATGGCCACTATGTGATGTCAAATACGCAGGATGAGGTGTCTGCCCTGGCATGTTATAGTATCTGGTCGATTGCAGGCCAGGAAGATCTCTTGGGTTCATCCAAATTTCAGATGTCTCTGCCTGTCATAAAACAAGTGATATAAGAGCGTTTTTTATCATCTTCAGGAACATGCACCAGGTCTTAGTTTTAAATAATGGATGACTCATAAGCTCGTTTAATAGCACATCTCCCAATTTGAAATACTATGGTCTTGGATAGGCTAGTGAGAACCGGACTCTTGATCTGTGGCGGAAATTAACAGCGCAGGATCTTAAACATGTTGCTCGCTAGTACAGACAACCAACAGCACATTCAGTTTAGAAGAGAAAATTCAATGCTGACAATGTTAGCATACAAGTCATGTGATTATCATATACAAGAACCCAAAGATTCAGTTCGCAAGAGAAGTTGAAAAGAAATGCATTTACCTGAGGGTTGGGAACGTATAAGCTATCATTATACTTGATCCGCGATGAATCATCATGCCCTGCAGCACATCCAACAATCCCCGGTGTATTGATAGCATAACCAGTTGGATTGGTGAAATTTGCAAATCCATTCTGGCCGCCAGCAGGCATAGGCTTGAATTGCTGGACACCATACTTCACTGTGCCATTTGGAGTTAGGTGGGAGTTGCTTCCTGGCAAAAGCACGAAACCGCTGCCATTTGATGGATGATAGGCAGGGTTGTTGGAGTAACCAGGGACATGCATCGGATACAGAGGGGACAGATACTGACGATATTGCATAAGATTAGGAAAATGAGAGACATGAAGATGGGGATACATCTGAGCTAGCTGTTGCTGCTGCTGTTGTACCATCCCAATTGTGGAAGCAGGAATAGCATTAGGTCCATGGGCATTCAGAACCTGCAACAAGAAGCAAACCAAGTAAACATTTACAAAGTTCAAGTAAAATAGAGAATGAAAATGATAAAAACAGACTTTGTGCGAAAACAGAACATGCATTCTTCCTGGTTAATCTGCATGGCACATCATAGACTTATATAGCGCTTCTGTAGTCTTTTACTCACATACTATGTTTCCTTCACGGTACAACTTAAAGATTCTGTAAAAAAAAAACCTTACTCAAGAAGTCAGATGCCTAGACTGTGGCATCAAAACATGTTTCTAACCTCTTGAGATGAGGGTATTCCTGGTACTCTAACTGTGTCATCAGCAATTGGGCGCAAGTATGATAGATCATATCTCATCTGTTCATAACCCTGAATGCAGTAAAATAAAATCATGATCAGAATTAGAAGTTATTGATTCAAGAAACAAAGAATATTATCTTACACAAACCAAATTAAATTGAATAATAATAAAAGTTGGACTCACTGAAAAGTTTGACAACTCATTTTCTTGCTGATGAAGTTGCTGCAAATTATAAGGTGGGATATTATTCAGATTCTGAGAGGTTGAAGATTTTATATTCGCAGTCCGTTGATTATTAGAAACAACAACCGATTCCGGTGAATTGGATCCAGAACTACGAATAGATTCATCAACACCATCTAGTAGTTTACTAACTGTAGGCTCAGCTCCTGATGACTCCAGTGCCAAGGCTGAATCACTACTGATTCAAATTGCTTAGTCAGTAAGACTAAAATTATAAGAAACCGACGCAATAACGAGATCCACAGCCAAGAAAAAAAACAGAATATATGATATATATGCATCACATGTAAGTATTATCAATTCGATAATACACAGGTATGGTTTCAATTTCATTCTCAATTTATGAGAACTGTAATTATAGCTTCAGGAAGACTCTAATGTGGTTGTAAATTTAATAAGATTGATATCGGGATGCCTCACTCATATTTTAGAATCGACAACAAAATGAAAAGTTCAGTAAGCATACAAAACTGCTGTATCGTGATAAAGGGCAAAATTCAACAATCCTTTTAGAAAATAGTTAAGATAAAGCAATTCTATAAGCAAAAACAACCTTCTACTAGGTTCAGCTGATAGCTTATGCGCACCCTCACTAGTAGCAGAAGTTAAGCTCACAAAACCACCTAATTCCATCTCTAAGCTGCCAAAGGTCAGTCGACACCTGTCTGTCTCTGAGACCCGGATGTGTGGAGCTAAAATCACGTTTTGATTCTCAGTAAGGTTCAATCGTGATAAACTCCCTTGAAGCTCAGTGGCTTCTTTATTCAGTGCTTCAGGCTTATCCACGGGAGGCGATACAGTTTTTGCAGGAGATCCAATAACTCCTGGACCATTTACACTCGGTTTGGCAATTGATTTTGGCTTCCATTCCATATTGGGCATAGAAGCTGCTGCATGACAGCCTCATTAAATGCAAAAATTGATGACTGGACGAATGGCACATATAAGACAAGAAATAAAAGCTCTATTTAGAAGTACCCAAAATATCGATAGAAATGGGGACAAGAACAAAAAATTTCCATCTTCATGCATTCCCCTTTAAAAAAGGTTATCCTACTATCCTCGTTCAATCTCTAGCAGACATGGCAGTCAGGTATCTTACCTTTCTGATTACCCATGAGTTGATGAGGCCGGCCACCATACTGACTGCATGATGAAGATCTATTTGCATGAAAACCAGGTACCACGGGCTCGGATGCCATATTTTTGCTTGATTGGTCGCTTGAGAGTGGCCTTGCTGACTCCTGAGAGTAAACCTCTCGGCCTGATTGTGAATTTGACGAAGAGGTGCTCGGAGGTTGCTTAGACGAATTATCAGACAACTGCCGTCTAGGTCCAACAACTCCAACCTCTCGCCTGATGGCCCCAACATTAGAAGCAGGTCTAGAATGTACAGATGGTACATGAACAGGATCAGAAGAGGATGAATACACCCCCACAACAGGACTGCTATAAGAATTTGTAGGATGCTGTTGGGAAGCGTTAGCCTTTGTCTGATTTCTTGAAGTGGCATTTACTACTGAAGCGCGCCTCTCCCCAATAACTTCTTTCTTGTCATTACAACCTGAGGTAATACCCTTGGCCTTCCTGGGCTGGTTATTAAGACCTTTCGAAGGCAGAGATGAGTTCTGACCAGCTGGAGGCTCTTGATGATGTCCGCGAGCCTCAGATGAATTGCTGTAAAAGGTAACTACAAAATACTCATCATGCCAAAAACATTATTTCTGGTATAATTAACTTGAATGAGCAAAAAAGACAAGGTTATCTTTATTTCTTCTGCGTGTTAGCATGCATATTAAGTGAGGTAAACTAGTGGAGCATATTACTCTCCAACTTTAGTGCAGGCATAAAGTTAGGATAAAACGGACACAAGCAAGTACATTAAGAATTTCGATTCCATTTGCAAAAATTCTCAGAGTCAAACAAACTCAGCATTATTTCATGTAGAATCTCTCGCAGCTTATTGGAAATGGTATATGTTAAACCAGCCAATTGACGAATTAAAAGTAGATGAAAACTAAAGATACTTGCTGACTTATAGCATGTACCTCTTCATAAACCCATCAGAGTTCGCCCTTTCATTTTTTTTTGAAATTGAGTTTTGAGAAGGCTTTGAATCTGAAGCAGCATTCTGATTAACTCTATTGTCACGGACAACACGAAACTCTTTGCTGTATCCTATATCTAGTTGAAACTTCATCTATCAACAACATGATTGTGGGAAGAACATATACAAACGAAAAAGACAACAAGATGAATACAGAAAAATGCACTAGATCCATTGAAGTGTGATGAAATTGCTGTAAGATGACGTATTCATTTTTCACCCTACCATGATTATCCGCAGTTGACAATATCCGTAGATATATATAACTAGCTCTAAGCAATTCTTTCAAACATATAACATAACATAATGCAAAGTATGGATAGAATTTTGGCAAGTGACACTAGAAATTTTGAACACCAGGCACAATTCTAGATAGCAACTTATAGGACGCCACATACCATGGGAAGCATTTCTGCTGGATAGGCTTCTTCGGACATTACCATCAGGATAAGTATTATTCTTCAATGGCACATGTACAATCTGAGGGATTTTTCTTGGCTCTGCTGGAACAGAATTCTTATTTCCTGAATTCTGAGGCAAATAGAGAGGAAAGGTAAGTTCATGCATACAACAAAATCTGGCAATAGTCCCTCTAAAATTTTCATCTTTAGCAAAGGCTGCAAAACTTCGTCAATTCAATGTCCCATACAACATGACAATGGCTGAATAACAGAGGGTATTCAATTCAGTGAAAGTAATTCAGTATTGACAAAAATTACTAACGGCTTACCCCAAAGTAAAAAGAATCAAAATAAAGCAAGTTCGCAATGTAGTACATGATCGCTCAAAATTTGACAACTAGCATTCAGCCACATGTATAAGTAAGTAAGATTACAACTTCTACCACCTTTCTTCTGTCTCTTTTTCTCTTCACCTCATGAAATGGATCTGCATAAAAATGATTGCAGAATTAAAACACTCCAGATGAAGTAACAAGGAAATAAGCAAAGCAGATGATGGGATTTTACATAAAAAAGTATAAGTTTTTTTTGTTGTTGGGTTTTACCCAACTATAAGACAATAATACTCTGTCTTAAAAAAAAGTACGTCAACAATAAATCACCCATTTGAAGAAGACTCACTAGAATACGGATACTTAAGCGCATGGATAACCCTAATCACGTCAAAATCCACCACACCCCACACCCAAAAAATACATTAAATCTTACATGTACTAAAAAAAAATAGTTTCACCCCTAATCTTTAGGCTGTCCGCCTTAAATACGTATTCTTGCCTCAGACCCTTATGAAGACTCATAATACTTGTATGGAGGAACTTAGAATATGACTTCCACAGAAGATTATAGCAAAAAGCTATCTGCTTGATGAACCATAAGCTAATTATCAAGGATTTGAAAAGTGAGATGGTGCGATGTCCAATCCTGTAGAGAAACTCTGCTTGCTTCAAAATGTAATCTACCACAAGTTCCTTAAGTTAATCCAAAATCACTCCCAAGTCCCACCATATAGCAATTTATAAAAAAACAAATGTAATTGTTCAAAAATGTTCAGCACCAAATAATGTATCACCCTTACTACTCAGTCCAAACTAAAAGCAAACACTGATCATGCATGAACATCTCATCCCCGAGCAAATAAAAAAACTTTTGTAGTCCCCCATGAATCCCACCTAATAAGTAGAAAATGCACTAAAAACCACCATATCCATGAAACACTGGGAGGAAGAAAAACTATTTCAAAAATATATACCTTGATTAAGCAATTTTTGAATAGTCTCATTAGGATCCATGTTTTCCTCCTTGAGAGCTACATATATATCAGCATCAGAATGATTCCCCACAACTTCCTTAATCGAGTGTATAGTGTTCCGCAGACCCGCGGATAAAACTTGCAGCCCACACTCGATCCTTGAACCCGATACCATCTCCAATCACTCCGAAAATTAATAGCAAAATACGAGGTATGAATGTAAACTACATAAACCCAATGCTCTCAGACTGAAAGGGTTATGCATTTGGAGAAGAGGACGGCCGACAGAGAAGGGGTAGAGGACGAGGGTTGTCAAAATAAAATTAGGTTTTTTTATTGCCGAAATTGGCGATTATTTTTATGAGATAATCCAACACATTCAGAAATTTTCCCAGCGTTCGTAAATGTAACCTCATAATAAATTTATTTTTAAAAAATAACTTTTAAAAAGAATTGCAAATCTAATTTTTATTTTTAAAAATAAATTAAAAATTAAATATATTTAAATTTAGCATAATACTAAATTTCCAACAAACGTAATAACACTCATTCCCGTCATCTCCAACCACTATTACGGTTTTTCGATCGTCGGAAAATACAGATTAACATTTTTCTTTTATTCTCTCCCATTCTAGGCTCAATTTTTCCAGAAACACATTCAAAGAGATCGAGGGAGACAGGGAGACCGAGAGCATCAACAGGCACATCGTGAATAGGGCGGATCTAATCTGTGTTCTATTTTTGAAGGTGCGTTCGATTCTGAATTCTAGCTGATTTATGGACAGAATTATTTAGTTCTCAGTATGGATCATGCATTTTGGTGTGAGAATTTCAATTCTGTGATCCGAACGTTCTTTCTTTAAGTTAATTCGATTGATTTGTTGTCAAGAATACACGCCACGGCCTGCATTCGGTCACCCGACACCTTGCAGTCGTGATTGTCGTGCTTGGTCGAGTACCCCGACTCCTTGATCTAATTCGTGTTCCATTTTTAAAGGTGCGTTTGATTCTGAATTCTTGCTGATTTATGAACAGGATTATTTAGTTCTCGGTATGAGTCATGCATTTTGGTGTGAGAATTTCAATTCCGTGATCCGAACGTTCTTTC
>JAOYMZ010088790.1:0-26617 GCA_025802335.1 Pinguicula primuliflora
TGTCCCAATTCTTTCCTGTTATGTTAGTTGACTAAACGTATTTAAGAAGTTTATTAAAAATTGTAAATAGTAGTAGCCTAGCATCTCAAGAATAATAGGACACATGCTTCTTTTTTTCCTAATAAATTATATCGTTCCAATTTGTTTTTTTGAATTTGCATTGAAAGAGACGAGCAACTAGGAAGGGCTTGAGCCCAAATTCGAAATTAAAGATAAATTACAAGTTTATCTTTATTTATGCTGTTGGTGCTCGATTTAAGGGCGGACTTAGGAATAATATTTATTCTGAGTTGAGTTTTAGAAATATCAAAATTTGTCCCGGGTTGGCCTTAAAGATGTTTGGGTTCGCCAAAATCGACCCCAGGCTTCAACCCGGGGCCGCCTGTCAATAGTTCCGCCCGTGGTGTTGATAGAGTAAAATTTTGAGTTCCTTCTAGTTAAAATCTATGTGATGTACAGTGTTTTCCCGTGAGCTGAAAATAGTTCTTAGAGTACATTTGTATAAAGTATACGAAGAAATAAAATAAGGGATGAGTTTGTCGAGTAAAATAAGTGAATTCTCAATATGAACCATATGAACCATATGAACCACGAAATGAAAAATTAGAGTACACAGATTATCCACGTAGTTAAACATTGGCATGTCTAATGAATGTCAAATATGAACAACGAAACGGTTTCACTCAGTCTCATTCCCGACCATTCTGTTTTCCTTAACCACATAGACGAAGTCTCACACAGTTGCAACAAAACCCAAATACGAATTCGAATTAACAAAAATTAACCATTGGAAAAATAATTTAACCCACATACGATTCGGAATTCTCTATTTTGTACATCACACAATTTAGAACGTAGTAGGATTTCTCTGATTTATGCTCTCTAATTTGAAAACGAAAGAATGAAGACTCAAAGAAAGAGACACTGCAGGATTCAAATCTCAAAAGAATAAAAGGATTTCTCTATTTTATGTTTTCGTAAATTGCATGTGGATTAGATTGATGTTTAGACTTCGGAATTTGGTCTCGTTTTGGCTGGTTTTACTTTATTCTGGTTGTGTACGAACTGTTAGTTGAATGATAGATTTATGAAGTGTGGAGGAGATTTCTTTCGGTAAAGGTAAGAAATGTTTTCTCACGTGGTAGAATATTTAACCATGTGAGACGTTTGTGTTGAGATATTTAGTGAGGTCAAACTCAAGGTTACATGCATTGCTTGTGAGGGACATATATGTTAGGTTGTTTTTGCGAGATTTCCACCATGTGACGATTTCCTATTGGGCCTTAATGGCTCACGACCCTATATGACTACATCTTGCAAGACCGAAGCAGCATTGATAGAGATCGTTGTGTTGAAGATTCGAGAAGTGATCTTAATTACTAGTATGAGCTGACCTTATTGATTTTATTATGTATTTAACGATTTGGGTTATGTTTTATTACGTACTATGTTCGTATTGGGCTTGATCCGCTTTTTCCTTTATTTCCATGACTATTTGGAGATTTTAATTACGTTGAATAAAGGATGTTATTTGGCATACCTATCCGATTATTTCATTTTAATTAAGGAAATGGGCTTGGGTATGGCTCGAGGGCTATACTGCCCTAACAAATCCAAAAGATTCTCTTGAAGGAAATATCAGGTTCGTTACATTTGGTATCGAAGTCAGGTTCGCATCTAACCTTGTTGACGGGGAACCAACAAGGCTTCGGGCAACCTTCTGCTGGGTCACTCGAAAGAGATAGAATATGTTTATAAATATGTGATAGTACATGCGAGAATGACAATTTAAAATGATATAGGATATGGAAAGTAGGCATCGTGCGCGCAACCAGACTATCACTGATGGAACCATGCAGCCCGTGGATGAGGTGAGCCATGAAACAGAGTCTCATGCTGATCCGCTTACACTACCAAGGATAAATCCGTTGCCTGAAGGCCAAGGGGAGACTTTGGAACCTTCTCTGCATATAATGGTGAGTGTGACACATGCTGCGACGTTTCGAGTACTTACTGTAATGGCGGCAACATTCATGGATGGACCATTTAGTGGGATGCCAACTGGGAGTATACCGATTATAGCTGACCCGACCCTGATCATCCTTGACCCGATTCTACAACCCGTACGAAGGGGCCTGAATGCACAACAGAAGGCGATGGACAAATGAAGTACTAGCATATTCAAGGGAGATAAGAGACTTGGGAATGCAGAGGAGTTGTTAGTGGAGGTTGAGAAGAACACGACATCTTGCGAGACACCTGATGATCTCAAAGTTGAGGTGGCAGTATATTATCTGGCAGGTAGTGCTGAGGCATGGTGTACGAGCGTAGCCCCGAGTCTACGTGATCATGGCTCTTACAGTTAGAGGGCATTCCGTGATGCATTCAGACATTACTACATTCCTGATTTCTAGATGATTCAGAAGTTGTGGGAATTTGAGAGTTGTGTTCAGCGGGTTGGAGAGTCGGTGCTGGATTATAATGCACGGTTTCAAGAACTTGGCAGATATGCTACCCAAACTATGGAGAACCCGGCGATGAAGATGCTCAGGTTCCGGAAGGGATTATTGAGGGTTTATCGTGTGGCAGTGAATAGTGTGATAACAAACCGGTTTGAGGAATTTCTAGATGCAGCGATGTGTGTGGAACCAGAACTTTTAGAGACTGAAAGTGAGGCCAAGAGGGTGAAATATACCAAGACACAAGCCGATGCTTCTGCCCTTTCATACAAGCAACCCCAACCCCCTCCCTCGGGCTCTAGATTCCGTCATGGAGGTGGGATAGACTTTTGGTAACACAAGACATGCTTTAGTTGCGGAAATAGGGGACATGGACAGCTGACTTGCCCTACTAGGCCTCCCACTACCGCACCTCCGGCCGCCAGGGGCCCTAGACCACTACCACCATCACCACCTCTCCCACCGGGATGAGCGAGAGTATACGCCAGTACTCATGAGCAGGCCAAGGAGAGATTGGACGAGGTTATTGCATGTACGCCTTGTGAGATAGTAATTTTCCCGTATGCTTTACTTGTTTTACCTGTTTTGTTGAAATCGATTTAGTCGACATAAGTGGACATGATAACCTCCTCACGGGAATTGATTTGTTTGAATGTCAGGTAACTTGAGTGTTTATGGTAGTCTAGCCTATGCATTATTTGATAGTGGCGCTACTGGTCGTTTATTTCGACCCAGTTCTTGGACAAAGTTCGTGCAACGATCAGCATGCTGACAGTTCTTTGCGTTGTTTCTATCCCAGTCAAGAAGACGACACTAGCTACAGGATGTATTTTGTAGTGCCTGATTCACTTTGGTGATATAACGATCCTATCAGATCTCACTATTCTGGATATGCAGGTGATGCATGCAAAATGTACACGGCCAAGTAATAATACAATGCTGGTAAGCAAGGGTCAAGATCAACAAGGAGTAACTCATCAACATGCAATCAACCTACAACACCTATCAAAGTAACTTAACATTTGTATCTAACTACTAAAAAAAATTAAATAAAACTAATTACAACTAGTTGAAAGACACTATAGATCACGTGGTGTCACAACACTTGAACCAAACAACTCATAAATCCTAGTTATGATCACAAATAAGAGGGGCAACTCAGGGCTATGGTATATTATCTCACTAAATCACTCATGACCGAATCTAATCATCAAAGAACCAATTCTTGCTTATCTAACACAACTAAACACATGTATGACTACTCCTATGGTCAAGGTGATAGCCAGTCTAACCAACTTAGAGACAGGTTAGGGATAATACCCCAAGGACGGCCAATTGGTAAACATAATTGAGTTTTGGCTCAGCTTAAGATTTATGTGGTCCTGCTCATTAACATGACACAACAAGTTAGGGGTAATACCCCAAGGATGGCAGTGTGAGCAAGTCTACTATCGAATCTATACACTTGCTGTCGCAATGAATGTAAATCACCCAAATGAGTTTACAATATTCGGCCTAAACATATGAACTAGCAAAACAGTACATGCTCATATAAAACATTAGCAAGAAAGATTCAATGGTTCATAAAAACATGGTCAAAAGCAATAAAGATAGGCTCAACTGAGCCCTAAGTCTACATAATTAGCTCATGCTTAAAGCATGAGCTGATACAAACAAGGAATAACAGCAGCTACTCAAATACATGGCCTAAACCAGCAGAAATTCCAGTCTCGGGGCTTCCATGACCAGCTTCTGGTGTGGCCTCCAAATCGCCCTCCTAGCCACCTCTGATCTGCAATATGTGAGAACAAAAAGTGTATAGTACTTCTAAGGCAAGAGTTTTGTGAAGTTACAAGTGAATCCACCAAGCCGTTTGAGAGATACAAGTCATGCAAGGGGCTGCACGGGCATTGCATCTTCAATAAACCCATAATGGTAATTTGGCTTCAAACTCAATTGGGAAGGCCTCTTTTGTGTGTAATGTGTAAAGATGAATCGTAGAGGACTCCTCTTCAATCTGGTGAAAGGAAAACATCACCATCCTAGCCGTTTGTGAGATCTCTTCCATACAAGGGACTGCAATGATATTTCATCTTCATTTTACCCAGAATGGTAAAACCCACTAAAACTCGGTTTTGGATTCCTCTTTTGCTTCTCGTGTGTACGACGAATTGTAGAGGACTTCTTGGGAAACACCCCTGTGAAATTGCAGCTCGATCCCTTCAATGGTTTGAGAGAGATATCCATTGGAAGGACTGGGCAGTCACCTCACTCCTCTTGCCTGAAGTGGCTAAACACCTTTTAGATGAGTTATTGGCTCTTTCCATATTCGGCATTTTGGAATCTCTTGTTGTCTTTGGCTCCATGTATTGTGTATATCACACGAAAATATTTTGCACTTGACCTTGGACAATCACTTGGACATGAAATTGAGCATATAACACCAAGTAACTTAACAAAACCTGAGCTTCGGCCATTTTGATCCATTTATTCACAATTTTGCATAATTTTGCCCCGTTATGCCACATTTGATCCCTTTATCTGTATCAACACAATTAAGCACAAAATAAGGCATAAATAAAGTGATTAGGGCAGAATATGATATGAAATGATAAGCTAATGAAGTGCAAAATGTGATATGAATTAAGCTTATCAGCAAGACTTTGATCTTATACTTGGAATAGAGTGGTTGGTCACAAACTAAGCTCAAATAGATTGTCGACACAAGAGTGTTCTATTCCAACCACCGGGGAAGTCACCTTTCCTATATTAAGGGACATCGGGAGCATGAAATTGCCCGAACACTGAGATAATTTCAGCTATTCAGGCTTGGCAATTAGTTCATAAAGTCCATGATGCTTACTTGGCCTTTCTACAGACCACATGGATCAAGAACAGAGGTTGGAGGATATACCAGTGGTGCAGGTATTCACCAATGTATTTTCGAAGGATTTACATCACCTATCTCCAGACAGAGAAGTGAAATTTGGGATTGACCTTATACCAGGATTGTAATACCCTTAAAAATGGTTGTTAATACTACTCATATCAACAAGGTGCACCTACTTTTCTGGGAGCCCATCCATGAGAACTTCAAAGTTAAGCGTGCCTTCAGGGTGCGTACGAGTGAGGACAAAGTGCGCTGGGAAGGTCTTGTGTTGGTTTGTGGGGACAGTATGAGCAATTATTGGCTAGGGCATGGGTGGGTAGAGACACCCATGCTGTCATAACAAACTCGGGGAAGGCCGGGTCGTTACATTTGATATCGGAGCGAGGTTCAATCGTGGTGAGGACGGTTGATCCTAAGATTGTTGTTGCACAACGAGGACGTTGCGTCTGTTAGGAGGGGTGAATGTAATACCCTTAAAAATGGTTATTAATACTACTCATATCAACAAGGTGCACCTACTTTTCTGGGAGCCCGTCCATGAGAACTTCAAAGTTAAGCGTGCTGACCTTGGAGCAATTTTGGGATGGGTGACCCCCTGGAAAGTTCTTCAGGGTGCGTACGAGTGAGGATAAAGTGCGCTGGGAAGGTCATGCGTTAGTTTGTGGGGGCAGTATGAGCAATTATTGGCTTGGGCATGGGCGGGTAGAGACACCCATGTTGCCATAACGAACTCGGGGAAGGTCGGGTCATTACAAGGATCTGCTCCGGTGTCAAAGGCACCTTACAGAGTGGCACCAATGGAATTAGCAGAGCTAAAGGCCCAGCTGCAGGAATTGATAGATCGGGGACAGGTGTGACCCATTGTGTCCCCATGGGATGCACCAGTGTTGTTTTTGAGGAAGAAGGATGGTAGCATGCAATTGTGCATAGACTATAGTGAGTTGAATAAAATCACCATTTGAAATCAATACCCTCTGCCCCAGATTGATTCCTATTTGATCAGCTAGCAGGTGTGTGTGTATTCTCGAAGATAGATTTGAGGTCGGAATACTACCAGATGAAAGTGAAGAGTGAAGATGTGAGTAAGACTGCTTTTCAAACTCGATACAGTCATTATGAATTTTTGGTGATGCCTTTTGGATTGACCAATGCCCCACAGTTTTCATGAACATGATGAACTGAGTGTTCCATCCATATTTGGACAAGTTTGTAGTAGTGTTCATTTATGACATACTGATATACTCACCTGACTATGAGACACTTTGAGGGTGGTGCTCACCTGTCTTCGAGAAGAATCCTTATATGCCAAATTTTTGAAGTGCGAGTTTTGGATCAAGGAGGTCGCCTTTTTAGGACATGTGGTCTCCGCTGAAGGAGTGGCGGTGGACCCAGTAAGGTGAAAACCATCAAGAACTGGCCTGCACGCAAGACTGTGGGTGAGATTCGTAGCCAGGCATGTGCAGAGGGTTCAAGGAATTGAAGAAGAGATTGACTTCTGCTCCGGTGCTGGCCCTGTCTAAAGAGGGGCTTGACTATGTGGTATACAGCGATGCTTCCAAGAATGGGTTAGGGTGCGCATTGATGCAGCATGATAAGGTAATAGCCTTTGCCTCCCGACAGTTGAAAACGTATGGAGAGAATTGTCCTACCCATGATTTGGAGTTGGTAGCAGTGGTACACGCCCTGAAGGTGTGGAGACACTATCTTTACAAAGTTTGGTGCACTATATACACCGATCACAAGAGCTTGAGATATATCTTTACCCAAAAGAAACTGAACATGCGTCAGCAGCGATGGATGGAGTTGATCAAAGATTATGATATCTGATGCATGCAAAGTGTACACAAACAAATTATAATACAATGCTAGTGAGCAAGGGTCAAGATCCACGAGGAGCAAGGTCAATACATGCGTGGTAGTCAGTTTTCATAAGTATATCAGTCAGTTCAGGAGTGCATATCTTTCAGATGAATAATCAGAATGAGGTGAAACTAATTTAATTAGAAAGCTGTGGAAATAAGGTTTAATAGCTATGACGACAACCAAATCTAAATCGCAATATATCAGGAGATGAGACAACAATTGGAGAACTGATTCAAGACTGCAGTATGTCACCTAACTAGCATGCTTCAATTCTAACTTCAACCCTATCTATCATGCATCTCTCATTCAATCAACCACCAAATTCATGTATAACTGGGCATCTTCCAAGGTATACCAGTCAGTCTACCATTCACAGGAGGCATTTTAGCTTCACAACCTCACCTTCATATATGAAAGGGAAGATAAGATCACTATATGAACTGTTTGTTTGAATATGGCACCTAAAGTTAGGGGTCCGCCCCCAAGGTCGAAGGTGTGGGTGTGTTTGGTGTCCTATCTATACAAGTGATTCCTCAACATGTATAAACCACGCAGATAGCTCATAGGATTTGATCAGAATGCTATGAACTGATAAATCTAAACACACAAATAAACAGAATGAGATAACTGATATTTAGGATTGAAGATCTGAATCAAAACATGTAGTTTCGGCTCAACTGAGCCTTGAATCTAAGAAAACCAGTGTTCGAGAAAGCGTTGGGCGGTCCCAAGGTGTTTTGGGGCCGCCAAGCTACCAGCCGGTTGGGCTAAACAATTTTTTTTAATTTTAATTTTAATTTTAATTTTTTGCAAAAAAAAAATTTCAAAAAAAAGTCGGCCGCCCAGGACGCTTGGGCGGGCGCCCAGGCGGCCTGGGCGTCTGCCCAGCCTGGCTGCCCAGCACCAATTCGGTGCGGCCAGGCTGCCCAGGGTGCCTAGGCGGCCGTCCAGGCCGCCCAGGGCGCCTCGGCAGCCACCCAGGCCACCTAGGCGCCGAAAACTAGAACACTGAATAAAACTTAGCTCATGCTATAAACATGAGCTAATACAAATGATATAATAACAAAGAAGCAACCCATAGCAGCCACGGAGGTAGGTGATGCAGAACTGGATCCTCTGCCTCCAATTGGTTTTCCAAGCTGGATCTGGTTTCTGGTGTCGACTCCCTTGTGATAAGATTCCCGTCTCTACTCCCAAATGAAGCTCTTCACTTGTATAGACGATGGTATTCAAGATTTACCAGATAGCCCTTCTGGTTTGTGTGTGACTGCTACATGATTGAGGGACAAAGAAGTCTTCTCAGTTGCAGGTGCACTCTAGTCAGATATTGCATCTATAAAGTTCCACTCGATGGCTCAAATGTGGATAATGCCTGAATAACACTTGAAGGGGAATGGCCTAGGAATATTGTGGTGAAATCTCAGATTAATTCCTGTTTCCGTTTGGATGTTGTGCACCCATATGTGGACAGATGTGTAACTGTCTGTATATTAGCAAACAGAATAAGCTTTTTCCGTTATATCTTCTTGTGGCGGATGATTCTAGCTTGGACTCCTCACAAAATTTGTAGATAATTGCTTTCCCTAGCTCGTGGTAAACCCTAATCTCAGATTTATCCTCCTAGCCAAGTGAGAGATATGCACCGAGCATGGTCACTGCAGACATTTCCCAGATTTGGCCAAAATGGCAATGTAGCTTTTCACCAACTTTTGGCTCTTGCTCCTTTTAGATAATGGTCCCCTCCTTGATCTTTTGGCTTGATTTGGAGCATTTGTATACATCCAAGTGTATATCACACATTGGGAAGTATATTGGACCTCTTAAATGTGCACAAACTCACGGTTCAAGTGCACATATACCAGGTTGCTACTGGTTTCTTCATGGTTGCACAAATGGTGCAGATTCTGCATATCAGTCAAGATTTCCTTGCTGCATGGCTCCAGAATTGAGTTGCACACTTGTATAAAAATACTTTGCTTCATTCGAAAGTGTGCATAGATGGTCCATGATGTTCAGGAGCTCCTCAGGTGGCTAGATCAATCCAGTTTAATGCTCAACCGTGGACTTGAACTTGTTGTTGTTCTGTGATGCACAGAATGTGCATAAAAATGCAGGAAATCCCTCATAAAACCTGTGATTCACATCAGCTTGCTGATTTTGATCTCCAGTCCTTCATTGATGCAATTAAGCATGAAATGAGGTGCAAAATAGGTATTTAGGCAAATAAATCAATGAAAAGAACAAGTGAAATGTGCCCAAAAATGAATATGAAATGGGCTCATTAATATCGGTATCCAGTATCACCCGGGGAAAGCCAATCGAGTGGCAGATGCCTTGAGCAGAAAGAGGATCGCTTGTCTGTCTGCAATGCTAGTCCAGGAATGGGAAGGATTGAAAGTAGAAGTGGTGGACTCTATTTCGGTGCAAATGACAATGTTGTGTGCGGAACCTAATTTGGTGGATCAGATTCAAGAGGCTCAACATAGAGACGGGAACATACAACGAGCGTTAGAGGGGACCGAAGGGGAGAGGACAGGGCAGCAGATACTAGTTGATGGAAGAGTAATGAAGGTCGGGAGAATTTGGATTCCTGATGAGGCAGATCTCAAGAAGGACATTTTGAGGGAAGCACATCGTTCGTGAACCAGTATCCATCCAGGAATCACAAAAATGTACCGGGACTTGAAGATGATGTATTGGTGACCAAATCTAAGACGTGTAGTTGTCGAATTTGTAGTTAGGTGCATGATTTGTCAGTAGGTGAAAGCAGAGCATCAAAGGCCAGGGGAGAACTTCAGTCATTGGAGATACCGATGTGGAGGTGGAGCACATCGCTATGGACTTAGTCTCGGGGATACCACTAGGACCACTGGATAGACATGATACCATTTGGGTGATTGTTGATCGGCTTACAAAGTGTGCCCATTTCCTACCTATGGCTCTCCCTGATCCAGTGACTCAGATGGCCGAGTTGTATGTTGAGAACATTATGAAGTTGCATGGCATATGCTTGAGTATCGTATTCGACCGTGACCCACGATTTGTCTCGAAGTTTTGGAGTAGTTTACAAGAGTGTTTGGGTACGGAGCGGCAACTCAGCACCACTTATCATCCGCAGATGGACGAACAATCATAATGCACTATTCAGACGTTGGAAGATATGTTAAGGGCATGTGTGATAGACTTTAAGGAGCATTGGAAGAAGAGTCTTCCCTTAGTCGAGTTTGCATATAACAATAGTTATCATAGCAGCTTGGGAATGGCACCATATGAGGCTCTCTATGGACGATGCTACCGATCCCCATTATATTTGGAAGAAGTGGGTGACAAATACATATTAGGCCCCGAGCTGGTGCAAAAAGACAAAGAAAAGATTATTGTTATCCAGAAGCATTTAAAGAAGTTGCAAGACCGACAGAAGAGTTGGGCAGACTTGAGACGTCACCCTTTGACACTGATGGTGAGAAATAAGGCATTTTTGATGGTCTCTCCGACAAAGGATTGATAAGATTTGGGAAAGGTGGCAAACTGAGTCCGAGGTACATAGAACCTTATGAGATATTGGGAAGGATCGGGAAGGTAGCTTACCAACTAGCCCTGCCACCTCATCTATCTAGAGTGCACAATGTATTCCATGTATCACAGTTCCATCATTATGTGGGTGATCCTAGTCACGTGTTGGATAGCAAATAAGTCCCTGTCACGAAAGAATTAAGTCAAGTAGAGGAACTAATTAGGATTGTGGATCACAAGGTGGTACGACTCCGTAACCGGCAAGTATCATATGTGAAAGTGCAGTGAAGCAAACAATCTGAGGAGGAAGCCATCTGGGAGGCGAGTGACATGATGAAGGAAGCTTATCCACATCTATTCGAGATCCCGAGAGTGACAAGTTTCGAGGATGAAACTCATTGTTAGGGGGAAGAGATGTAAGGTACGACGAATTCTTAAACATAATTAGTTTTCAATCATATATTAATTGGTTAATTTTTGAGTCATAAAATAATTTTGGGCCTGGTAGAGTCGGAGCCATAAGCCTAACGGACCGGCCAAAGAATATAATTCCACCTCCATTTTATAAATGGAGGAAATTGTCCCCTGGGCAAAATGGGCCTAGCTGAAATTCGGCCCAAAAAATTTAATTTGTGTCCTCTTGACTTCGTCCCAACCGGCCCTCTGATTCTGCATGAGGATGAGATCGCGTGATTCATCCCCTCTATCAGCCGAGGGGCCAAATGGAGATCCAATCTCAGCTACAAAAATGGCTAACATGATTTAGAGCTGAACATAGGAAGTGGGAAGCAAGCAGCGGATCTGAGGAGACGGACGGGTGAAGTTCAGTATTGGTGGTCGCTACCTGGCTGGATGATCGAAGGCGAGAACTCGGTCAGAGCTAACTCTGCTCACCGCACGAGTTACGGCATAGAGGAGGTGGCACCTATGGTGACGAGCCTTCTGGTGAGTGCGCTGGCCGATTCTCAAATCCAAGGAGCATTTAGTGGGTTTTTGTTTGGTTTGGTGTGTTCTATGTTTATTATGAGATTTCTCCTCTTGTTGCGTGTTGTTGATACCTGTTTATACCTGCGAATTTGTTTATATTCGAGTTAATGGGACTCTGAGATTATGTGATTCGTACGTTGATGTTTGGTTCTATGTGAAATGTCATTGGATTTGAGTCTATGCACACACAGTGCTCGATGCAAGGAATTGAGCGATGATTGAGAGGGAGAAGATGCTCGTTGAGCACGAGAGTTGGCTAATGAAATACAGAGAGGCACTACGTGCAGCGAATTGAGTGGCCGTGAGGGCAGATCGATCTGAGAGGATGATGGAGATGCTGCAAGTGGCAAAGAGGGGTTGGAGACGGCAGAGCAAATTGAGCGACAATACGGGGAGGCACCACGAGCGGTGGAGTGAGTGTCATCGTGAGGGAGAGAGTTTTTTTGGTAATTAAGTGATCTCATTGATACTGAAATAATTTGTACAAGTACATTCGAAAGCAATAAAAAGAACAGTTGGAACGATTCCTCGGCTCTAGTTAGCTAAACAAGCTCCCTAGCACTCACACAGTGACAACTCGCATCGAACAAATAACTGGATCAAGGTGGTTGGAATTGAAACTGCATACCAGATGCCAGGATGGGAGAGTTGAACCAGTCATTCATGGTATATGGGGTGTTTTTGTTCACAGTCGTTTGAAGCCAAAACCAGCTTGATGCTTTGATGGTGTCTTGGACATCTTCAGTGCCCTCTGAGTCAAAGCGTACCCCATTTCTTTCCTTCCACAAGTACCACACCACTGCTTGCCAGATTGCCTTCCACATTTCTCTGCCTGCGCTGCCTTTCAAGGTTCTCACGTGTAGTTTGAAGTGTGCATATGGTTCAGTTGCTGAAGGGTCATGTGTAGGCCAAACCAGCTATATATTCCCTTCCATATTTCTGCTGCATGCTCACACGAGAAAAACAAATGGCTACTTGTTTCCCTTTCAATCCCACACCAAATGAAGAGACTATGATTCTGCGCAATGTCCACTCGGTGTGAAAGGGCATCCACCGTTTGAACCTTTCCTGCCAATAGTTTCCATGAGAATGCTTGTACTCTTCGTGGCGCCATCTTCCCCCAGACTTCTGCTAAATGGCTCTTACTTACAGCTTCCTGATTTGATACTGTGTTCTTGATGTGTTTATAAGCAGATGCCACCGTATAGCTACCAGAGTTGCTTAGGGACCAAGTTCTGTTATCTCTTGATTGTTCTTGATCCGGGTAGAAGGTGTTGATGTCATACAGGAGTTCTTGTGATCTTTTTTCCTCCCAGGATCTAAGGGAACGCTTGAATGGAATGTGCCAATGGATGGTGCCATCTACCAGGAAGTAGAGTTCAGAGACTCTACCATTCTTAGAGGATGACAGTTTGTATAAATCTGGGAAGAATTTAGCTAGTGTCCCATATCCCTTCCAATTGGTTCGCCAGAAAAGTATGTTTCTACCAGAGTGAACTGTGATCTTTGTGGCCTTCTCCATCCATGCATTAGATGTAGATATCTTCCAAATATCCTCCCAGACAGCAGAAATATTGTCTGGCAATGTTAGTAGTCTCGAGTCTACTAGATTATCTGCATCCGAGTAGTACCTGGCATTGATAATCTGTTGCCATAGGCCTCCATCATCCTCTTGCCATCTCCAGAACCACTTTGACAGTAGTGCCTCATTCATCACCTTCAGGTTTTTTACTCCGAAACCCCCTTGATCAATCTCTAGATAGAGGTCATCCCATTTCACCCAATGTATAGGATGAGTGTGGTCAGTTTTTTTTCTCCATAAGAATTGGCTCATTATCTGCATCATATGCTTCAGGACCTGTTTAGGAGCTTTAAACACAGACAAGAAAAACAAGGTTTGACTAGTTAGAACAAATTTAATAATTGTTAACCTCCCTGCGAAGGATAGGTAGATATGATCCCATCTGTTCATCGTGTGCTCCATGTGTTCCACTAAAGGGTCCCAGAACTTGATCCTCCTTGGGTTCCCTCCCAGCGGTAATCCGAGATATGAGAATGGCAGAGATCCTTGTGTGCATCTCAAATTACCAGCGCTAGCGCTAACTGACTGATCCTGCATATTAATTCCGTACAACTTACTCTTTGAAAAGTTGACAGCCAGTCCTGATACAAGCTGGAAAAGTTACAGTATGCGTTTGATATTAGTGGCATGCTCCTCAGTTGCTTCAACAAAAATTAGTGTGTCGTCAGCATATTGTAGATGTATGATTTCCAAGTTTCCAATTATCGCTCCCTTTATGAGTCTATCTGATTCTGCTTTTTTCAGTAGCAAATGTAGCCCTTCCACAGCTAACAAGAACAGCATAGGACTCAATGAGTCCCCCTGTCTAAGACCACGTTTCAAACAAAAGGATCCTGAACAACTTCCATTGATTTTAACCGTCACATGTGCAGTACTCACACATGCTTTCATCCATTTTACCCAGACCTCACAGAAACCTATTTTTCGAAGCATGGAGAACAGATAAGACCAGTTTATAGAGTCGAAAGCCTTAGAGAAGTCCACTTTGAACAATAATAGGTCCTTCTTCTTCTGCTTGTAATGATAAACCAGTTCATTGGCAATTAGAGTACCTTCCAGTATCTGTCGCCCTCTGATGAAACCAGATTGATGTGGAGAGATCACTGAACCAATTACCCTGCTCAATCTAGCAGCTAATATCTTTGATAAGCACAACCAACCAATGAGATCGGTCTGAAGTGATCCAAGGTGGTTGGACTTTGGATCTTCGGAGTAAGTGTAATGATAGTAGCATTCAAGCCCTTAGAGAGTCTTCCTGTTCTATGAAACTCATGGATAAAAGCAAAGAAGTACTCCTTTATCACCTCCTAATTCTTCTGAATAAAGAAGAAATTAAATCCATCGGCCCCAGGGCTTTTAGATGGGGCGCAGTCCCACACGACCTCTCTTATTTCCTGTTCAGAAAACATTTTTACCAGATCATTGTTTTGCTGCTCATTAATCCTTTTGGTTGGCACAAGATTTAAAGATGGTCTTTCCCATGTTTCCTCAGAGTAATGATCTAAAAAGTGTTCATGTATTTCCCTTTTGATGCCTTCTACATTCTCAATCTACTGGTCATTTATGAGTAGCCCTCTGATACCACTTGATCTTCGGTTGGATTTTAGTTTTGCTATGAAAAACCTGGAGTTGTGATCTCCATCTTTGATCCATTTTGATCTGGCCTTCTGGTATAATAGCCTCTCGTTTGTTAGCATCGCCTGCTGAAGTTGTAACCAAGTGTTCTTTTTCATGGATATTTTAGCCTCTGTCAGCTCCTTTACTTCAGATAGTGTGTCAAATTTCAGCAACTCCTTCTCTAAAGCCTCCACCTTCTTTTGTGTTCGTCTATAGCAGTTATTGTTCCACTTCTGCAGCTTTAATCTCATTAGTCTCAGCTTGTGATGAAGTACAAAACTGCTTCTGCCGGACAGTTTGATCTCATTCCATGATGACTCTACCATTTTTGAAAAATCAGCTTCTTCGTGCCATCCATTGATAGTCTGGAAAAACTTAGACCCCCAATTGAGTACTTATAGTTTCAGAATAATAGGAGCATGATCTGAGATGTTTCTTTCCAGCCCATGTTGATATAATTCTGGCCATGTCAGCATCCATTCTTCAAATAAAAAAACCTATCTAAGCGGTTACAGCATGATCCTCCGGAGTTGTAGTATGTGTACCATCTCCTTTGCAATGGAAGATCCACTAGTCTCGTCTCCTGAATGAATGCATTAAACTCTGCCATTTCTCTTATGGAGGGAGAGGCCTGGCTTCTTCTTTCTTCAGTTGATCTTATAGCGTTAAAGTCTCATACCAGGCACCATCTCGTTGCTGGTTTGGCTCTGATCATTGCTTTAAGTTTGGACCACAATACTCTTTTTTCTGGAAGATGGTTTGATGAATAGATGTTGACTATAACGATAGCCAGGTTATCCTTCCCATATGTTCCTATGACCACTGCAAAGCCCTCATCCGTCCAAGTATCCATTGCTGTGAAGATATTCTCGTCCCATAATATTAAGATGCCCCCAGAATGTCCCACTACTTCTTGTCCCATCGTGAGGCACAGAGTGACGAGAGATGACAAGGTGCAGCGACGAGCCTTGGTGTACCAAAACTAAGAGCCGTGCCGGCGATGTGTTTGTTACATGTCTTACAATGTGGAGTCTTTATATTCTCGTGTGCGAACATTTGAATTCTTACTTGGGCTTGACCTTTGCATTCGATTGGGTGATACGGATTAATGATGTTGCATATCGTGTGCATTGCATGCTTGACCATGCTAGTTGTAGTTCTTGAAGGAAGTAAGGTGACCGTTATGAGATGCGATATGAAGACAATGCATACAGTGTGTTTTGCCTGTGTAAGCATGATATTCGTCGCTTATGAAGGTGGAGATAACAGTGGGTGTAAAGATTAATTTTTCGTAAATTGCATGTGGATTAGATTGAAGTTTACACTTCGGAATTTGGTCTCGTTTTGGCTGGTTTTACTTCATTCTGGTTGTTTACGAACTGTTAGTTGAACGATAGATTTATAAAGTGTGGAGGAGATTTCTTTTGGTAAAGGTAAGAAATGTTTTCTCGCGTGGTAGAATATTTAACCATGTGAGCCGTTTACGTTGAGCTATTTAGTGAGGTCAAACTCAAGGTTACATGCATTGCTTGTGAGGGACATATGTGCTAGGTTTTTTTGTGAGATTTCCACCATGTCACGATTTCCTACTTGGCCTTAATGGCTCACGACCCTACATGACTACATCTTGCAGGTTCGGAGTAGTGTTGATAAATCAAACCAAACCAAACGTACCCAGTAAATCACATCCTTAGGCAGGGTTTGGGGAGGGTAGGATGTACGTAATCATACTCCCATCCTAGAATGGTGTTGATAGAATGGTGTAGATTCGAGAAGTGATCTTAAGTACTAGTATAAGCTGACCTTATGGATTCTATTATGTATCTGACGATTTGGGTTATGTTTTATTGCGTACAAAGCTTGTATTGGGCTTGAGCCCCTTTTTCCCTTTTTCCTTTCCATGACAATTTGGAGGTTATAATTACGTTGAATGAAGGATGTTATTTGGCATAGCTATCCGAGTATTTTATTTTAATTAAGGAAATGGGCTTGGATATGGCTCGAGGGCCATACTGCCCTAACAAACCCGAAAGATTCTATTGAAGGAAATATCAGGTTCGTTACATTGCCTATCTGTATCGATTCCCAAATATCGAGCTCAATAGCTCTTCTTATCATTCCAGATAATACTTCTGCCACAATAAGGAACAAAAAAGGTGAAAGAGTGTCACCTTGCCTCGACCCTCTTGTTGGTTTGAATTCTTTGGTTGGGCTTCCGTTCACCATGACAAATTAAGTTGTTGATGATAAGCAAGTTCTTATCCATTTTCTGAACTTTTGTAGGATTCCCATCTTTCTGGATATTTGCTCTAATAATTCCCAATTCACTATATCAAATGCTTTCTAAAAGTCTATCTTAAACAACATTATAGATTCACCTTTTGCCTTCATCTCACTTACTGCTTCATTTGCAACAAGCACTCCTTCAATGATCTATCGTTGCCCAATGAAAGCTGATTGAGTTTGAGAGATCAGATCGTGTAAGACTTGACTCGGTCTGCTAGAGAGAACCTTTGAGATTATCTTGTAGGGTGCCCCAATGAGTGTAATAGGCCTGAAGTCTTTCACTCTCACCGGACTATCTGTTTTAGCAATAAGCGTGATGTGTGCAGCATGTGCTCTCCTTGTGATTGCACTGCTCATGTGAAATTCTGTCATCATGTCACAAAAGTCTCCTTTTAAAACATTTATGAATTTGTTAATAAATCTGAAATTTTTCCCATCAGGGCCGGAACTTTTCGTACTTCCACATTTATTGAATGCTGTTATAATCTCTTCTTCTGTAAACGGGCTTATCAGGTGGTCTGCTGATAGCTACGTTAACTGTTTTAACTGGATCCCCTCTAAGATTGGCCTCTGATGGTTGACCTCCTTAAATCTGCCAGTAAAATGGTTTCTAAAGCTTTCCTTAACTTCCTGAACTGTTTCAGTCCAACTTCCATTACTCCTTATCCCAAAGATGGTGTTAAATTTTCTGTTTCTTTGGACACATCTGTGAAAATAAGCCATTTGTTAGCAAATCTAGTTTAATCATATTAATAAAAAATTTGAGTATTTACAGAGAAACGATGAGAACAACACAACCCATTTCTATGCAAAGTATATCAGATGGATCGCGCAGGCTTCCGTTTCTCACTCCATTTGAGTGTAACCATGGAACAACTTGTGGATTTTGCTGATTTCCCAAAGGCGTACTTTGCAATCCCTCACAATTTCCGTTGTCGTTGCTCTTAGGTTTTGGAACACGAACTCTATTTCTGAACTTCCCCAATTGCCAGATCACGGTGGTCTAAACCAGTTTCTAGTATTCACTATCTGTCTTCCTCCTTATCAATTGCATATGGGTGTTGAAGTTTTGCCATGAATCGGCAGATAAATGGACTAGAGTTCCTTTAATCCACAGGTATATTTCGTCCCAAATCATTCTTGTTACATTGCAAGTGAAAAATAGATGACTGACCATTTCTTGTTCCAAATAGCAAATTTTGCATCGACCTTCCTCATCAATAGCCATGCCTCAGACTAACAAATTATCCATTGTAGGTATCCTTGTTTGAAGCATTCTCCAGACAAACACCCCTTCCTTGAGTGGTGCCAGATTTGTCCAGATTTTCGCAAGATTTGGATTTGTCAGCGAGGAATTCTCAAATTCTTGATGAATGATCTTATAAGCAGACTTTGAGGTATAATTTCTTTGGCTTTCTAACTTCCATTGCCAATGGTCTTGACTGGCTGTGCTAATTACACATTCGTGATTCATAGTAAGCAGCTCTTGTAGTTTAATTTGTTCATGTTGTGTTAGTTCTCTAGACCACATCCACCTCCATTGAGTTTGTTCATCCTCTAGCTACTCTAGTTTCTGTGCAATTACTATATATTTATCCCCTGCAAGTATATATAGATTAGGGAACAAATCTGCATATCTATAGTGTCCATTCCAACGGGCTTCCCAGAAATATGTATCCTGGCCATCACCAATCTTCCTGGATATTGAGCTCCAAAATCATTCTCCTATCCTGATCAGACTTAGGATAGATCTCCACCAATTTGAGTAGTGTGATAGTCTCGTAACCTGATTTTCGAATAAGATCCCTTTGTAGAAGTCCCCATAGTTACACTCCATAATCAGTTTCCATAGACCATCTTCATTTGAGTCTAACAACTTCCATCCCCACTTTCCAACTAGAGCAGTGTTAAAAGAGGCTAGGTATTTAACCCCAAATCTGCCTTGCTCCATATCTGTACATATAGTACTCCAAGCCACCCAATAGATCTTCCTGCCATTCTGATTTGAGCCACTCCAAATAGACTTTGAGAATAATTTTTTCAATAATTTAAGCATTGTCTTCGGAGCAATGTACGTTGAGAGAAAATAGACTGTCAAGCTTGTCAATACTCCTTTTTCAATGATGATTCTACCCCCAAAAGATAGATAGTTATTCTCCCAACATTGCAGCTTTCTCTGCACTTTCTCAATCATAGGTTTCCAGATTTTGCATCTAGCTGGATTTTCCCCTATAGGCAGTCCCAAATATGTGAATGGAATGTGGTCTATTTGACACCCTAAGGCATCTACGAAATAGTTTAGTTCCACCTGTGGAATATTAATTCCTAATAATTTGCTCTTACTGTAATTTACTTTGAGACCTGTCATTAGTTCCCAGCATTTCAGTGAGTATTTGATTGCCAATACATCCTTCCATGCTCCATCTCCAAAGATAAGTGTATTTCCCCAAACATTCATGCGTGCCCAAGTGGCCCGATCCGTGGCCATTCTTGCGCGCACGTAGCCGACCCCAGTGGGCCGATCCTTGTCCGGCCCTGTAACTGATCCACTGTACAGTTTTTCTTCATATGATTTTTCCAAAATCCAATTCAAAGCTTCCACAACAATTAAAAAGAGATGAGGAGACAACGGATCCCCTTGTCTCAACCCTTTTTGAGGTTTATACTCTTCAGTAGGGCTCTCATTCACAAGTATGGAGATGGTTGGAGTGGAGATGCATTCCCACATCCAGTTTCTCCATAATTCTGGAAAATCCATAATACTCATCATATCCATCAAAAAACCGTGAAAATAAGCTGTGTTGGTATCTCTTTCTCCAATCTACTTTGATCCTGCTTTCTGATGTCATATAGAATCTTCCTGTTGAGTTGTTGATTTAATGATTTTATGAATGTCTATTGCTTGCCTCACTGTATGCTCTAATGTTTTTCCATTTCCCATTTGTAGTTCTAGGATTTTTATTTCACACTTCAGCTCTTTCAGTTTAGAATGTATGTCACCTCCAACTGTATTATTCCATTTCTGAATTTCAGCTCTTAGCAACCTGAATTTTTCCTTTACCCTGTAACTTGCATAGCCCTCTACTTCATTTTTAGTCCATGCTTTTCTAACCAGTTCTTGATAAGCTATCCTTTCTAGCCAACAATCCAGTACACATATCGGTTTTGGTCCCCAATTGATCTGTGTGTTAACTAGTGAGACAAGACAATGGTCAGAGTCATCTCTGTCTATCCCAGATTGAGTCCAGTGTTCATTGCTTCCCAACCAATGTTCATTCAGTAAGAATTGGTCTAGGCGTCTTATAGAACTTACAGATGTTAAATACCAAGTGTACTTGCTCCTCGCCATTGACAAGTCATAGAGTTTCATATTTTTCATAAATTTACTGAACCGTTGTATTTCATTCCCATCACTATGATTTCGTACCCCTTTCCTTTCTGTTGCAACCAATACAGCGTTAAAATCTCCCATAACCACCCACTTTTCCTTTGTTTTATCAGTTTCTCTCATTGTTATTTCATCCAACTGTGTTTTTTCAATTCTAACTAAGTTGGTCCATAGATGTTGATCAGATTGCTCTTGATTGTTTTTGAATTCCAGATACATAGTAGACCTACTGAGGCACCCTGAGATCTCTGGTAGGCCCAATCAAAATATTCTTCATACCCCAAACCTTCATACAATCTTATGTAGATATTTTCAAGTTTTGTTTCTTGCATAGCTATGAAATCGGTTTTCGTCTGATTTATCAACTATCAGACATTCCTCCTTTGTCTCTTGCTACACAGACGTCGTACATCGTAGGTTATCATGTGCATTGGGATGACTAACTCTTTAATTTCTTACTCTTCCCGATAGTGTCTCCCTTTGCCTTTTCCTCCTTGTCTCTTCCTTCCATAACTAACAGTGTGGCCATCTCAGTGCAGTTTCCTTTCTGATATTGGATACCAAGTGCTCTGCCCAACTCAAGGACTGATTCTGCTTCATTTTTTATGTTTCTAGAGTTTCAAGCAATTATGTTACTGTCGCTGATGGATGCAGGTCTTTCCAAGTCCACATTGTCCATTCTAGTTTTACTTGCTTTCTTGATTAGAGTGTCCATTGCGGCTATCTATTCCTCTTTGAGTTTATCGTTCAGTGGCTTCTATTTTTATCCTAATTCTCCATCTTGGTTTTTTTACTCTCTCTGGCTTTTTCCTGCAAGGTGTCCTGGTTGATTTTTTCACTGTATGTGGGCTTTCAACTAGCTCTTTGCCTATGACCTCCTGTGACTTCTGTGTTTATATTCCCTTCTACTTCATTCCCTCTCATCTTTTCATCTATGCATCTAGATAGCAACAATTCCAAGATATTGGTTCTCCATTTTTCCTGCATCATCCATTCTTCTATGTTTTCGGATCCTAGTATCATATCATTTTAAGTTTGTCTTTTTGTAATCTCTCCCCTTTCAATTTTAGGTACTGATTCTTTCTCGGCAATCTCTTGTTGATCCTTTGACTTATTCATCCTATTTAAACTCTTATTCCCATTCTCACTGAATTGTGTATCAAAGACCTTGCTGCACTCAGAGTTTGGAGTTCCATTTATTCCAGGATCATTTGGGTTCTATACTATCTATCCAAGTGGGGTGGGTTGCCAAAATTTGCCTATCGGAAGTTCACCTTTCACATTTTGATCCCACTCTTCATCCAAACCAAACCAAACCAATCATACCCAGTAAATCCCGCCCTAGGCAGGGTCTGGGGAGGGTAAGATGTATGCAATCATACCCCCACCCCTCAACAGGATAGGGAGATTGTTTCCGTTGAGACCCTCGGCTCGAGGGAAAAAAAATAGTAATAATAGTAATAATCCTAATACTAGTAATAATCCTAATACTAGTGGTAATAATAGTAATTATTATTATAAGAATAATAAAAGAAATACTCGAATATAGCAGAAATAAACTACTTACCCCACTCTTCATCCAATCCTGTTTTTCCTGTTGAGCTTGGATCCTCTGACTATCACTTGTGTGTATAGGATCCTTCTTGGAAGGGTATAAGTCTGGTGGTGGACCAGATGGTTGGGGGATTCTTTCAATCTCGTCTTCAAAGTCACTTATGCCTATTTTCAAATCCAATTTTTTCTTTAAACATTGAGAACTCATCATCCTCCGAGCTGTCGCAGCTAAGTTCCTCAATTTCTAGCATGTGTGTATTTGTCTCCTCAAATCTATTTCCTTCTATCTTAACTATTGCAATCTCGTAATTTTGGCCATCAATTCTTATCCATAGGTTACTGTTCAGAGACCCATTGACCTCTGTTTTGACAAGGAGTTGTACAGCTTCGAGATATTTACTTTCCAAAATGACTTTATAGATTTCAATTATTGTTCCAAATTTAGATCCAATCTTTTCAATGATTTTGACTCTCCAGGATGAAAGCAGTATCCTGAAGATCTTGATCCACTTGTATCTCTCCTTGTGTGGGGAGTGGTTTGTCCAATATGATATATCTTCCACCCAAGTTTTAAGCCAGTGCAAATCCATGTTTAGTAATGCTTCGAGTTCAACATTCTCATCCTCTCAGAGGAGGACTTTTCCATTTCCCATTGGACTAACCTTCAATTGCTTATATCCTTCGAGTTTCAATTCAGTGACCGAATCTTTCCCGCCTTCATGCCTTTTAAGCTTGCACACTTTACTATAGCGGAGTCATTTAGAGTCCTTTGTTGTGGTCTTGAAAGCCATGTCCAGTATATTCCTTTTTTGCGGTCCAACACTTGTCCTGTATCTTAACATATCATTCTTGGGCCCTTGCGGATCTCTTCCTGGTAAAATTGTCGGTGGTATTCTACCCAATTCTTGCTCTTTAGATGTTGAAGCCACATTCTCCAAAGTATTCTTAGCAACATTCACAGGGATATCATTCTGCATTATCTGTCCCTTCCCTTTGTCCTCTTTGGCTATCACCCTCTTCGTATCAGCTACCAACATTTCCTTGAAACTCAGTCCATTTCTGTACCCATTATGCCTTATCGCATACCTGTGGTGAACTGGTTTCCTTACCAGTCTAGCTGATTTGTTACATTTGCCATTAGCTTATAACCTCCAATCCATACATTGTTCAACTTCATCTCAAGAAACACAGTGTTCTCCACATTTAAGAAAAGTAGCAAAGCCAAAGGGTATACCAGATTGTGTTGATTTTCTAGCAATAGTTAGCATACTGACCTGGTCTTGCATAGCGAGTATTGCAAATAGATCTTCCTAACTACAATGCAGGTGATAGTTTTCCATATAAAAGGTTCTTTCTTGCTCTTCCAATCTTGGACCCAGACGACTATGCACAGAAACCCGGTTCTAATTTTGCTCTTCCCCTCCACTATCTCGTGCTTTTGATGTCATGACGGTTTCAGGTAGGACAGTGGTCCTAGGTTAGTTATCTATTGCTTCTAGTGGTTTCCCGTTCCTACATTCCTCTCGGAATCGGGTCGTTCGCTGGGAATACGCGAAGCTAGTTGGGGCCATGGCAAATACTAACGGCGGAAGTCTAGTTTGTGAGAGCTGAACCTAATACTCCCCGAAATGCCTAGAGTGCCACGGTGAGGCAATAGGATGTCAGTACAGGAACGTTGTTCAGCTCACCATGATTTACTTGGTGTTTAATTTGGTTTGTAGAGATTGGAGTTTGGTCGGAGCTACGATCAGGAAGTTTGGGGGAGGCTATCTAGGTAAGCGTGCGCTAGAGCTATTAGCGTGAAAATGACATAAAGAATGTTTATGAAGGGCAAAGTTAATTGGGAAAACGGAAAGAGTAAGACCTTTATATGCAGAACCCCATCAAACTGAAAGCATGCCATTCCTATAACTTCATGTATTTTTAACAGTGTACGAGAAAGTGTTGGGTGGAGGCGGGGCGGCTGGGGGCCGCCTCGGCGGTGCCCAATCGCTTGTTTTTTTAGGGTGATTAAGCGTATGTGTGTGAGCTTCAATTGACATGTTTGGCTGCATGTATGGTATGGAAATCCTTCAAACCCTAATGAGAAATTTAATATATTGAAGATAAACTAAAGTTTTGCGTACAAACTTAAATGGGTTATGTGAGTTTGTATGGATATTAAACTTTCCTTTGTATGATGTTGAACTTACCTTTCAGAGATGTATGATGTTGAACTTGTCTTTCAGAGATGTATGGATGCTGAACATGAGAAGGAAAAGGAAAGTTAAACGCGCCTGAAAAAGTGCAATTTTCACACACTGTCTTCTCTATGAAAATATAGACGTTGTCGCCGACAAAGCTTCTACTCCGACGACATCTCCTGCTATCTGATAAGGATATTGGGGAAATCTCTGCTACCAGAGTGATGGCAGACCCTCCTGCGACGAGTTGGCCGCCATCGAGAACGCAACAACAAAAAACAAACCATCTGAACAATACCTTCACATCTCTCTTCAATAAGCAAGATGATAGTCTCACTGAGGAGCAATGTGAGAAATCTCCATGGACATGGAAATATATGCCTGCAATAGAGTTCAAATCTGAGGAAATAGCTAGATTTAGTGCTCCGTTCAAAAATGCCCTAATTGGGAAATTTTCCCTATGTCGTCCACCGATTCGTGATATAAGATGGATAATCACCTTCATATGGCTTAAATGTTCCTTCACTGTTGGACTTTTAGATGACAAGCACATCTTGATTAGATTCGACAGTGAGGAAGATAAGAATCGTATGTGGATGCGTGAAAATTGGACGATAGGTGGATTTCCCATGAGATTATTCAAGTGGATTGCGGATTTCGAAAGCACGATTGAATATCACTTTGCCTCTGTATGGATCACTCTTGAACACTTGCCTATAATTTTTATTTAGGCTAATAAAATGCAAACTGTCAGTATGCTAGAGTTATCAAATGCGCGATTTTTTTCTGCTACAGAATGCTATCGTCCAGATTATGAAGTTGCATCCAGAACCGCGTTTTGTGGCCATCGGATCTAATCCAACGGCTGTAGTTTAATTTTTTTAATTCTAAATTAAACTAAACAAACCGGTTCAGCCAAATATGAGACGGATCTCAATACTTTTCTGCTACCTTCGATTCGGACCTGCTCTCGATGGCCATCTTCACGTATCATCAAACACAATGCCATGGTTAGGTGAAGCTGCCCAAACAGCAGTACGCTGTTTCTTATGAGGTTCCATCAGGCGCTCATCCACAACAGTCGAAGACGAGGCTGCCTCGTCGGACGCTCCAGAAATTTCATTCTTATCCTCCAATGATTTAAGCTCGAGGCCAAGCGCATCAAAATCACGGTCGAGGTTGCCGGCCCCATCATCATAAGTCCGATGGAGGCCGTCAAAAGTGCCCTTTTCGCCGTCGATGAATTCCCCATAAGTCCGGAAAACCTCGTCGAGGATAGCACTAATTTGCTCGTCGCTGAACTTCACCCTGGGATTCACCGCCATCACCAGAGCAGTCATCTCCTCCTGATCCAAGCCACCATCCCGGTTTGAATCGAATTGCTGAAATATTCTCTTCACTTCACGATTTTTTTCTGCTACAAAAAAAAATTAAACTGCAGCCGTCAAATTAGATCCGACGGTCACAAAACACGATTCTGGACGCAACTTCATAATCTGGACGATAGCATTCTGTAGCAGAAAAAAACGCAACAAATGCGCCTATAAATGCAAACCCCCACCTAGGAAGAGCACATCGACTAATAATATGAGGGATAAAACAGTAAAAGAAAGTTCCTCAAAAACTAATTCACATATAAGGCGAAACAGCGAAACAGCGAAACAACAAAACAGCAAACCAGCAAAACAGCAAAACAACAAAACAGCGAAACAGCGAACCTAAGCCATCCACAGTTATTATTACATACATTGAGTACTCTCGCATCTCCAGTAACAGAAAAACTCTCAACAAAAACTAGTTCTTTATCTGCTAAAGCTCCATCGTTTAAACCACAAGCTTGTCAGAATCTAGTAGATGAATTTCTTATTATTTTATTAATCTATGCTCAGCAGAAGCACATGATTTACCTACTGCCATTGATTTGTTGGAGGCCATAATTATTAAAGTCAAAACAACAATTTTTCAGCACATGCATTTTTTCAACAATTGCAGGCAGCATGCCGTAGCTGTGGAAGGTTTCAAACATGGCTGCCTTGTCCTCTTTCATTTCATCCGCATATAAAAGGAGGCATCATTCAGCCTCAGTTTACAACACCAACGAAAGAGGAAGATTTCTTCTGAGAGAGTTTTGAGTTATCTAGGGTGTTCCAAAATTGAGGGGAGTGACAAAAATATTGGGGAAATATTTTTTGGTAGATCTCCGGTGTTGGTTAGCCTTTAGAAGTTCTAGAGAAGACTCTCTTGTACCTACTATTTTATAGTGGAAGAATTGTTCGGAGTTTGTCCCGTGGACGT
>JAOYMZ010088811.1:0-10950 GCA_025802335.1 Pinguicula primuliflora
CTACATGTAGTTTAATTAAGAATTTTGCAAGTTTAGTCTATCATTTAAATGTCATTAAGAATTTTGTATGTTAAATAGCTAATCTTTTATTTTTGTAGGGATGAATTAGGGATAAAGTGTTGGGACATGTAGCATTATTCATTTTTTAAATATTAAATTGGTACCTTTCTATTTCATTTGATCGGTTCTTTTATTTTGCTAATTTCATTTGATCAGTTATTAGCCCTGTTTAGGCAATGATTAGTTTTGAGAAGGTTTTTGAATTCCTTTCACTCTTGCCATATTCTTGTACTTCTACTAATACTTTTTCGACTATTACTTCTTTTAGCACTTTTTTATTATTTTCAAATTGTCTTTATTAAATTTTGCCCAAAGTACAAGCACAAAACGTTCTATTTTATTTTCCTTATAAATCATCTACAAGGAAAAACCAGCAAGATATATTCCATGCCATGGTATAAATAAACCTCAATTAAGTATCTTCAAATCTTAATTATTAATGGAAAGTTAGCATTTTCTTAATTGTAACTTCTCTGATTTACAATGAGAAAGTCTGGATGGCAGTTTCCTACTATCCGGTCCAACAACTACAACTCTGTGTCAAAGAGGGGTGACCTAGTGGTTATGGACTGACAATTGCACTCACAGATCACGGGTTCAAATCCCCTCAACGACATTAACTATCAAAAAAATCAACTACAACTCTCTCTATTTTCATTGAAAATGCCAGTAGAGTTAAGGTCGTTTCTGTCATTAAGGTTCAGAGGATGGAAGGACTGGAACATTTTTCATTGGAAATGACCCGTTTTCAGCATCCCTCTTGGATCTCTCCACTGTTGTAGAGTCATATAAGAATTATGATGATAGCTTGGCAAATCAAATGAAATCAAAATAATCAGTAATCAAACATTTGGTACGCAGAAAAACATTTGGCAAATCAAGTGAATCAAGAAAAACACACAGCAAATGGACTTTACATCATGAAGATTCAATTCAGTAATGTAGTGAAAGGAATGCTTCAATGTTGTCCACCTTCTGCAAATCAAGAAACACAGCAGCAGGGCAGAACCAATTGACAAGAACAACAAACAGGTCACAGACAACCAGCCCGCGGAAAAAACAAGTTCACAAATTATCAGTAATGACAGTGACACACAAGCATCATTCGACGTCCATCTCTTCTCAATTCATAGATACAAACAATCGTTATATATCATCATCTACACTGAAATGCCAACAGTTTTTCGCATTAATTAAAGATCAATGGCACAGTCAAAGACATCAATCACTTGGATACCAAAAGCATCTCGGGTTTCTTGGCCTTACTTGGGGTGTTAGCATTGGAACCAGAGGTATTTGAAGCTGCTGCCATAGCTGTTTCACGTGCCCCTCGGTCCAGACAGATCAAGCTACGAGTTGCTAGAATCGCTTGTGGGACAAGATCATGAGAAGCTCTTGCATACAGACGACGAACAGACACGGATGCTGCATCCTTCACCTCATCCACACTCAATGGCCCCAACAAACAATGACCAAGAATTCGCAGAACTGGCTGCAGTAGCTCCCATGGCAATGGAATTCTTGCATCCTCCTCCTCCTCAACTTCAACTGAACCATCATCTCCAATGGCCAAGTCCTTCAATCTGTCCTCCATGCCATTAATCTCATTACCATTCTCAACCCCACTATCATGAACGAATCCGTTGTTTTTATCATGCCCAACATTGTTTTCACGAAAATTCACAGTTTGTGCGTCGAATTCTGAGGCACAAGGGCAATCCCTCCCAGCCCAAACAGCAGTAAACCTACAGAAATCAATCTTCGACCAGTTGGGCATCTGGGAGATCTGCTTGTAATAGCAATCGAGAGCTACACCAACAATGCAAGCCCGTTTAGTGGATTTCACAGCAACCTGGGGCTCCAATGGGGGCGACAAAATCCCAACCAACGGCTTGCCGGACTTCGAATGAGGAGAATCCGAAGGTTTCATCGGCTGGAGAGGGGAATGATAGAGAGACCGTTGAGACAGATCCGGAATCGTAACTGTCACAGGCTTCCCGTTGCGGGCCTTCGTCTCTGATGAGTATAGAGCTAAAAGCACGGCCTCGAAACCGGCGAGAAGAACAGGATCATCAGAAGGAGGATGGTGGATACGGTGGAGATAGACGGCGGCGATTAAAGGGACAAACGAGAGTACGACCCGGCGCAGATCGAGATCGGAGGAGAGATAGGTTTCGTAGAGCCACTGGCAGAGGGCATCATCGGCAGAGCCGGAGGTTGGATCGGACAAAGCCGCTGAGACCGAGGAGTAGGCAGCGGCCGAGAGGAGGAGAGAGCGGCCAGGGCGGTCTGTGTCTGCGAGGGCGGAGAGAGGATCTCCATCGCCGACGGCAGCAGTGGGGAGGATAGAAGAGAGTAGGTGGATTCGGGATCGTGCCTTGGAGATGGACTCCCACCAGGACAGCATACGGTCATCGTAATTGCCGTTTAGTGCTTGGGTAGCCGAATTATTGTTGTTGCTGGCGTGGCGGTGGTTATTATCTGAAGATGCAGCGGAGAAAGAGGGAGATCCGACGTGGAGATGGAAGTCCATGGCGGCGACTAGCGGAGTAAATCGCCAGGCTCCGCCTCCCTCCGGTGAATAGGATTTTCAATTTCGTGTGAGAAGGTTTTTCAGTCAATTCACGCTAATTTTTATATTTTAATCTCATAAATTAAAAACAAAAAAATAGAAAAATCGTTTTATTTCAAGAATGCTGGTGTTGCATATGACAAGTTAGAATTTTTGTTCTGGTGTGTCGAATTTGTTGAGTTCAACGGTCGAGATCATTTCACTTAAAATTTAAATGAAATGATCTCGGTCGTTGAAGCACAGATTCAACGGCCAATAATAGATTTCGGCACCATAAGACGTAATTCGGTACCAGAAAAAAATTCTGACAAGTTAACGACGCGTAGCCTATGCGGTGTCATGTGGAGCTCATTTTTGTACACCATCCCAAACGGGTGGCGTACAATACAAATAATTAACCATGCTTTATCTCTTTTTTTCCTTTTTTTTCTTTTTTTTTAAAAGAAGATCAATAGTGGATCTCCACTTACCCCTCATGACTCGAACTCTCGACCTATTGATCAAAGGTGAAGCGTCTTACCAACTAAGCTACACTTCGTTATTACCTCTTTTTTTTCCTTGTTTTTCATTATTTCCCAAGTTCCCATCTTTTGTCAACCCAAAACAAGTTCCTATCTTGGGTTGCGATTCTGGGTTTGTTTAATTCATCTGGGTCGATTTCATCTGGATTTTGTCGAATTTGTTTGGTTCGTCGAATTTGTTTGGTTCGTCGAATTTATCTTGGTTTTGCCGAATTCTTCTGATTCTGTCGGATTCTGATGGGTTTGCTGACTTCAACTGGATTTATCGAATTCATCAAGTTTGTAGAATTCATCTGATTTTTTAGAATTCATTTGGTTTTTTCGATTTCGAGTTCCAATCTATTCTGTTTGAGAAGAGGTTCAAAGATTTGGAATAAGTTTTCGAGTTCCAATCTGTTAGTATTTTTTGATTGTTCTACTGAAAGATGTTCAGAAATGAATTTTCTAATGCCTTTTTTCAATTAATGACGTTCCGTGTGCTACGGCTTTACATGGAGGATGCTACTGAATCTTTTACCAACAAAAGACAACCTAGCAAGAAGGTGATTAACCTTGAATTCTCCCAATTGCCCACTTTGTGATTCTGCCGAAGAATCACTCAATCATTTGTTCCTCCACTGCTCCGTGGTCTCACAAAACTTACTTACCAAAAAAAAAAATGCAAACTGCAAGCTAAGCTTCGTATCAGTTAATTTTTTGGGAGATTTTCTTCTCATCTTGAATTGGTCGCAATCAACCTCTGGCTACCTTTTCTTTTTTCCCTCGACAAGAAAACTTTATTTTACATGGGGATGTGATAGCATCTTGCACATTTATCATTGCTATCGACAAGCATTTTGTAGCCCCATCTTGGATTCTACCTGAGAGAAAGAAAAAAATAGATTGTTGTGTTAAGTAGACTAGTGATTGATCTTTATCAATCAAATTCATGATTTTATTGTTCAGTTAGTGTTTTGTTTCCATTTTAGTTTTTGACCTGATCGTTTTTTTTTCAAAGCCAGCCATTAAATGGACCTAAAATATCTTGGAATGTATAGAAACAAAACTGATTAATTGCTTGCAAAGTATTGTTACTGACTTCCTTCTAATTTTCTTCTCTTAATATCATGCATCTATGTTCCTTCTTATGTTTTTACAGCTTAAGCAAGGTTTGCATGTCAATAGAACCTTGTCACCCATTTGATGTTTGCTGTATGTTGGAGATCTGCGTATGCAATACTACTTTTAGCATTGAATTGTTTTTGCTGAATATATTTGGGTTACTTTAAGTATATGGATATGGAAGACTCGTTAACAAACGAAATTAGGGAGTCATTGGATTTAGTTGATGATGAGGAACCTCAACAAATGAATGGTGTGAAGGATTCAAGTGAAGTACCATATTAAGTTGATGAACCTATTCTTGGAATGAAATTTGAAATCGTAGAAGAAGCCTTTCAGTTTTATAATAGATATGCAATACGTGTGGGTTTCAGTGTGAGTATAAGAAGGACAAACAAGTTCAAAGGAACCCATGCCAATAGGAATCAAATATATAAACAGACATTGATATGCTCATGTGAGGGAAAATACAAGAAGATCAAGACGCCCCATGCTCATGTGAGGGAAAATACAAGAAGATCAAGACGCCCCGAAAAAGAAAGGAAAATAGAAAATTTGATTGCAAGACAATATTTGAAATCAGATGGAAGGATGATAAGTATCAGTTGGTTATTTTCGTAGCAGAACATTCCCATGAGCTTGTACGACCTGCGTGTGCTCACTATTTGAGATCTCAAAGAAAGATTGATTTTTCTCAAGTTGATTTAATACAATCAATGCATTCGGCGAGTATAATTCTACTGATTTTGGTATGTAATGCAGTTGTGGAGGGGATTCGGGAGTAAGAAGAAAACTCCTGCTACTTTGTGTTTTTGCAAGCGCTACTACTTTGAATGCTGGTGAAGAAATTTATTTTGGTTTTTGTGTTGTATATTTTGTCTGCTGCTGTTGAGTTTGTGAGGTGTTTGTGTTGATCGTGGGAAAATTTGTACTGATTCGAATCAGTAGCTATACGTTTGTCTATTGTTGAATGAGGATACTACGCTCTTTCAGATATTAACAATTTAACGGATCTCCTTAATGTTTTGTTTGTGGAAAATGTTATGTTTTGTTGTTCTGTTATCCGACATTGTTGGAGAGAAAAATTGACATTATTCTATGGGCAACAGGGAACCTGGACGATAAGGTTTATATAAGGAACCAACTGATTTTGTCCATGAATGTTCTATGGGCAAGAATGAAAAAAAAGTACAGAATGTTTGAGGAAATTGATAGGCAACCAACTGCAAAGAAATTGATTTATTTTGGAAAATTGATAGGCAAGAAAAAAATTGTATGGTTAATAAAATAATTTGAAAACAAAGAGAGAAAAAAAGGTTAAGAACAAGGGCAGACCTAGCTGGGCAGGCCCAAGCGGTAGTTCGGGATCAATTTTAACGAGTTCAATAATTTTTAAGATCAGTCCGAAATCGATTTTTATATTTTTAAGATCGAATAAATATCATATCTAGATCCGCCGAACCAAAAGTGACCCATCTTTATTTCTCCGTGAATGAGAATGTTACACCACCCAAAAAAATGAGCGCGCGTCATGTGCCGGATTGTTGTGGCAAGTGCGAATTCAGCACTGGCACAAGGCCAATAGACACTGTGTGAGGCTTCCGGTGAAGATTAGTGAGTTGAAGAATCTGATCGCCGTTGGACCCGAGAAACAATAACCACCACATCATCGAGCTTCCCGCCGCAGCATCCTCCGTATCCGGCAGCGTGAGCATCATCGGTGAACGGGCTTCTGCACGACGCAGACCGGCCAATCTCTTGCGCTTTTGTTGCCAAAATCTCGGCAACTTCCTGTGGTGAAAGAAAGAAACATCGTGATTTTCGTCAGCCAAAATGCGACCAAAAATAAGTGATGGTTGTTTACCTGGAGTTCTTTGTCTTGTTCAAGTGAGTTAGAGACGATCAATACAATTTCTTGATCATACAAATTGTCAAATAGTCCATCTGTTGCAGTGACGATCACATCGTCTTCTAGGAGATCAACTCTGTACGTCTGAAAGGAAAAAAAAGAGAGATGAACAATCTGATTCCTAGAGTTTTATGCTATGATCCTTCTTCTGTCATATTTTTTTTTTCAGAGACAACATACCTCTGCAAGAGAAGATGGGTCTAATCCCATTTGAACGTGCATCGGGAAATGGAAGAGATGGTTCATAGGAAAGGATTTCGTGTAAACAGCTCCATGCCTCAGAACGATAAATCCTGAATCCCCCACATTCGCTACATGAAGAGACTGTGAAGTGTAAAGCATGTGAGAAAAGAGTACTGTACTTGCAGATGGTCGATGGAAAAGACTGTTCCCTAGATTTAGATGCTGATGGTACGAATGTGTGTAATAGGTAGCTCTATTCGAGAAGGCGCCTAGCCCGCCTAGGCGCGGCCTAGTCACTGGGCGGTCGCCCTCCGCCCGCCCAAATGCCATCTAAGCACTTGATTAAGAGTGCCTAAGCAAGCGCAGATAGCCCAACGACCGCCTAACACTTTCTCGAACAATAATAGCAAACTCGGTGATCGCCTATCTTTGGCTGCTATGAAGGAATTGAATTACCTGTCCATCGAATTGAGAGATTAGAATGGTTGAGGATCCAGGGGAGTGTGTTTCATGTACAGAACGACTGAGCAGTTCCAAAGGTGTGTAGTCTGAATCATCATTGCCGCAAGAGATGAGGCGTTCACAGGTCTTCATGAGCTCCTGGGCGTAAATTCCTTGAATGTTTCCTGAAAGTGAAATCCATGTGCATGTAACTGGAGATGATCAAATGAAATAGAATCGGATAGATGACAGGATGCAAGGATGGAGTACCTTCAAGCGACCACTTGCCAACTCCATCAGCAATGCCTATCCAGGTTTCATTAGAAATAAAGTAAGCATCTGATCCACCTGACAACACCTGGAGTTTATTATTATTCCAATTACTCACTTTACTTTGGTAACTGAGGAACATAAGATGAATCACGGATCTGGGATTTGTGCAGCAGTGCATACTATGCAGTGCACATGGGGCACTGCGGGATTGCGGCAGGTGGGACCGTGTTCACTAATCCCACAGTGCCCTGCACACTTTGTAGTGAGGCCCCTCTTCCCTGAATCCCATGGAAATTGATGCTTTATACCATTCGTTTCTACTTTTCAGCTACCTTTTTAAGGAACTAAACATAATCAGCTTTCATCATACAGATTTCCCAACGCAGGAAAAAGGAACGTGATGCTTAATATTTCTAGTTTGCATTCTCGAGTCAAGAACAACTAAGTAAAATGGTTGAACCAAAACAGAAGTCTTAGAGTGTCAGGTTATATATAGTTATGTGATACCTCTGCGGGATGTAGTAATATAGCAGCACCAGAGGATAGAGCAAGCTCTTTCTTTGAGATGACCTCGCTGATAGGGACAAAAGTGTTAAATTTGCTCGGCCGAACGTTAGGTGCCGAATAAATGAGTTATGTGCCGAATTCTAATTATGAATGTCGAGATTGTGATTAGAATTCGGCACATAACTCATTTATTCGGCACTGACCACACGTTGAAGCAAGAAAATTAGAAAATCAAAACAGAGTCAAGTACCAACCCAGCAATTGGCAGCACTTGCACACTAGGCTGTGATGTTTCCAAAAGGTGTCCAATATGCACATTTTCATGATGTTCCAACTTTTCTTCTTCTGGAACTATGAACCGGGCCATATTATTGTCAAGAGCCTGAAAAGTTAAATTGAAGTCCCACATAAGAAACATATCTTATAACTTGGATTCTGTATGTTGCTCCCATTTCCACTGGGGAATCCCAAAAGATAAGATAACTGGAAACCTTATGCATACTATTTAACTAATTGACGATTAGTACTTATTTTCATGTGATCTCATGATTCTGACTCACCGTTTCAATGCTACTAGCCCCATTCTCGTTCTTCAGTTGTACCATGGAGATGGTACCCGTTACTTTGGCGACCACTGATTCAACGTGAAACCGAGGAGAATCCTGAGCATCAGCATCTGCAGGCAGATTTTCTGGATATTTTTCAAATCTGCTAGCTCCATTTTCTTCCTTCAGTCTTTCCACGAAGATGGTGCCGGTTTCCTTGTCCACCTCTAATTCAACTCGAAACGGAGGAGAAGCCTGAGCTTCAGTACCTACAAGAAGATTTTCTAAAACGGTTTCCTTGGCGACCACTGATTCTACTTGACACTGAGGAGAAGCCTGAGCATTTACAGGCCGGCTTTCGAGAGATTTTTCCAACCGGGGGTTGGTCTCAACCATCACATTTTGCATCTCAGATTGCAGCTTCTGATCCACAATCTCTTCAGTGGAACTGTCAAATAGTTTTAGCCTATAATGGACAGCACTCACACTTTCTTCAATCTTTCCTATTTGCTCAATTTCAGCACTAGGATAAGAAGTGAGTTCCATTTCTTCAGCATCACTTGAACCTTTAATGTCTTCACTGGTTGGGTCAGTTGGATCAATGACCTCCGCCCCGGTCCCGGCTAATTCCGGCTTCGAGATGGTGTAGCCATCTTCAGCTCCATTTCTCTTCTCCACCTCCACCACAGTTTTAGACTCTTCAGTTTCAATGCCTTTTTCAACTTCTTCACTGGGATCTCCAAACCTAAACACAAGACTTCCATCGGGATGCTCTGCCAAGATGACCACCGGAAAGCCATAGAATCACCACCAAGGCCTAAGTTATCCCATTCAAGATTCAAGAATGTCGCAAGCCCGAATCGAACAAAATCATACATGCTCACACAAAATAGATATGAAAGAAAAAAACACAAGGAAAGAGCTTTAAAGCGACAGCATGATATAATTTCACAAAAATGAGATACTTAGGAAACAACAAAGACGAATGCCAAAACACATTTCAAAAGAAAGCTCCATTACCATGCTTCGAAATGACATCCACTTCTGGAGAAGAGGGCTTGGAGAACAGGGTGAGATGAAGTGGTTTTCTCATCAGCCCATTGATTTTTGAATTCTGCAACTGGGCGAGTTCGACAGCATACCGATGTTTTGCAGGCAAAAATAACTGTAACTTATAGTTGACAGAAACAGAAGGACAATCCAAGAATCTGCAGAAGATACTAGCCATGGCTGCACCTGACAAAAAGAGTCACTGAATCATAGAGTACATAACCAAAACAAGGGAAATCCAGTGGAAGACCATAAATCCTGAGAAAAACCCATCACAATTATGGAGATTTAGATAGTTGATGCTTATTCTGAGCATGTAAAAATGTTTGTGTGGATAGAAAGATGTAAGAGAACTTGAAATAGATATGTCTCGAACTCAGTAATTCTAACAAAGCACATAATAATAAGGAAGAAAAAGTCCCCCAAAGCTCTGGACTAGAACGTGTTAAAGAAGTTGAGTTTTTCTCTCTTTTCTATTCTCGTAAATCATTACAGATTTTGTCTCCCACAACACAAGTAACACATCCAGGTCCGAAAACCCGAAACCCCGAAAAAAATCATGATTTATATCACTTTTATTACCAAGATCCATTTTTTTCTCGTCATATTTTCTGTTTGTGATTTTCTTGTGGCTCTCCCGGAAAATGCTATACACCAACTTCCTGGCACACCTCCATATCACCTCCGTCTCAGATTCATATACAGTGGACTCCACATACATCAACATGTGTGTGGTCCTAATGAAGGTGTGTGTGGTCCTAATGTAGGTGTCCGGCTCTCCCTGCATTTGAGCCAAGATTTTCAGACACTGCAGATCAAGTTATCCACGTGGAGGCAACCTGAGTCTCTGATTGGCTCGAAATCTATCCATAGATTTGGTTACACCATCACTTATCCCACTTGGCTATCTACAAAGCTCTCCTATCGATTTCCCAGAGCAGTGAGCTTGCATTCAAGTGAGAATCTTTCGTAGACAAAAGAAGAGGGAAGAAGGAAGAACAGGAATGACTTCAACATCCACCGCACTGGTTAATGGCTTGGGATCAACTTTCTTGACCGGTGGAAACAAGAGCCACCAGGCCTTGTTGTCAGCACCGGTTGCCCTCAGGACCGGCGGCGCTGCAGCTAGCAAGAGGCTCATTGTGGCGGCGGCCGCAGCCGCACCGAAGAAATCATGGATCCCCGCTGTTAAAGGCGGTGGCAACTTGGTTGACCCGGAGTGGCTGGATGGCTCGTAAGTAGCCGCACTGAACTCGTTTAAATATTTCCATAATTTGCTGCAGCTCGTCACACATTGAACGAAAGATGAATTTTTGATTGCAGGCTACCTGGTGACTACGGATTCGATCCTTTAGGCCTCGGAAAGGATCCAGCATTCTTGAAATGGTACAGGGAGGCTGAGCTGATCCACGGGAGATGGGCTATGGCGGCTGTACTCGGCATTTTCATCGGCCAAGCATATAGTGGCATCCCATGGTTTGAAGCTGGAGCAGCCCCTGGTGCAGTGGCTCCTTTCTCATTTGGTACCCTCCTGGGGACTCAGCTCCTCCTCATGGGGTGGGTGGAGAGCAAGAGATGGGTGGATTTCTTCAACCCGGAATCTCAATCCGTCGAATGGGCTACACCATGGTCCAGGACTGCAGAGAATTTCGCCAATGCTACTGGCGAGCAGGGGTATCCTGGTGGTAAATTTTTCGATCCGTTGTCCTTGGCCGGTACGCTGAAGGATGGAGTTTACATACCTGATACAGAGAAGCTGGAAAGACTCAAGCTTGCTGAGATCAAGCA
>JAOYMZ010088832.1:0-10949 GCA_025802335.1 Pinguicula primuliflora
TCTTGATTGAGCTTTGTAACCGTTGATCTTCCAGCTGTTCTAATCCGGATTTTGTGTCTGTGTGAGAATGTTTATCACGTAGAACATGAATGATGAAGAACATAATTCGGGTAGTGGATGAAATTCCCAACCCAAAAACTTTTCAGGATCTGTGCAACCTGTAGAATTTGACCGACTCTCAATAATAGAAAATAACAATGATAAACAATAATAATTGAAAAGCCTAAGCCTTCAAGCAAGTCTGCAAATTCACCTTCATCTAGCCATATTTGTATGAGAAGCCATTGCACCAATTGAATATTAGATCAGAACTCAAAAACTGCAAAACCAAACCATAAAGTATGCAAAACCACAAATTAACCGTGGGAACAATCAACAAGCGAAAAGGGCTTCATCCTTGTTGTTGTTGAAAATACTGGAATTCCAGTTGAAGAAGTTAAAGACAAGAACCAGAAGCTTGAAGTAATGCAGGATTGATGTTTTCTTCTTTGTTCTATTTTTCCTTTTGGTTTTCATCTTCCCGCCTCATATATGTGTGCTACTTTTTTGGTGTATAGTTGGGCCGTATATAGTGGGCCGTAATAGCTGTTTACGGTTTGTATATAAGGAATGTTGAACACAAAAAAATCAGATTGAATGATTAAAAAATCTCTCTTCTTCCCGAAGCATCTACTACTGTTCACCGTTCAAACTCAAACGTCTTGAGTCACCAGGGGAATCAAGGCGTCAATCTGCTATTACAGATCATTTTGCTTAGCGTTGGATACAAGAATGTCTATTTCAACATGATATATGAGCGTGATTGCTAGATTCACAGTGAAAATCCATAACTCGTAAGTCAAACCCTTCTGGTTCTTTTAGTTACTACAAGATTCTGTATTTTCCAAATGTCTGCTATGAACAAATCTGAGGTAAAACTGAGGACTCGAAAAATGCTCAAATCACTGCAAATGCGGATAAGAAACAAGGAATCCTGGTGAAAGATTCAGATGACCCTAGTATGAAGCTCACATCTATGCTCTTGGATACAAAGAACTATCATTCTTGGGCACGAGCCGTGAAAATGGCACTTGGTGCTAAGAGGAGACTTGCTCTTATAGATGAGGAGTAAGAACTGCCTGCTGACGAGAATTTAGAAGAATATCAGATCTGGAAAAGCGCAGATCTTATGGTGGCCTCCTGATTGTATAATTCAATTGATGATGAAGTGATTGCAGCATTTCCCTATACTACATCTTGTGCTAGAACCCTATGGAAAGAGCTAAGAGAACGACTTGGGGGATACAATGGCCCGATGGTCTACAAAATCAGAAAGGACATTTCAGAGTTGAAACAAAGAACTGGATCAGTAACTGCATACCTCAATAAGCTCGAAGGACTATGGGATGAGCTTGATTTTGTCAGGCCAATGCCAAAATGTAGATGCGGGCAAACACTGCCAATTGATGAAGAAGAAAGAGTGATGAATTTTTTGTTTGAGCACAGTCCTGAATATGAGCAGACATTTTTTCAGATAATGGCAACTGAACCTTTGCCTTCACTCAACAAAACTTACTCTACGATCTTGGTGATTGAAAGGCAGATGGAAGAGCAAACTGTTCTACCTAGATCCAGTGATCAAGGAGTATTATTAGCCAAGCATTGTGGAAAGAAAGCATAGACACATAATGGAGGTAACGCGAGCGATGCTATTTCAGGCTAATCTACAAAAAATTCGGGGGATAGGCTGTGCTTACTGCGGCTTATATTATCAATAGGCTATTGTCTGCATTGCTGGTATGGAAGAGCCCTCACGAAATGTTATTTGGCAAACCAGCAGACCTGAGCATGTTGAGGGTGTTCGGATGTCTTTGCTATTGTAAGGTGAAGGCTCCTCATCAAAATAAACTGGATTCGCGATCTTTCAAGGTTGTGTTCGTTGGATAATCAGGGGTGAGTAAAGGTTACAAAGTGTATGATTTGGAAGGAAAGAAAGTAGTGATGTCACGAGATGTAACCTTTTATGAGGACATTTTTCCTTTCTGAAGTTCAACCTTTACTCAGATATCTCCTGCATTAGCTTCTGATCTCACACTAGAGAGTCGCACAGCTCCAACCCTTGTCAAAGAGCTGGATACTGGCTTATATGTTCCTCCTCCACCAAGTCATGAACTCAACAAAGAGGCTAAAGGTCCTCTTCATGACACTTCTGAGAACAATCACACAACTGATGTAGACAGCTCACCACCTTTTATCAGTGAGCAACCACTTGAAGAATCAAGATATCTGCCTATGTCTGATCAGCAACTCGCTCATATTTCATCTGAGGTTGAACCTGTTCAAAGACAAAGCTCCAGGACTAGGAAAAGTCCTAAGTGGCATTCTTATTGCTACATGTCTAACCTCTCTTCAGTAGCATCCTGCTTCATGTCTGATTCAATATCAAAGGATCCCCGTTCCTACTTTGAATCCATCACTCACAGTGGATTAAGGCAATGCAAGATGAGTTGAAGGATCTAGAATAAAATAAAACCTGGGAGTTAACCATCTTGCCTCTAGGTAAACAGACAATAGGTTGTAAATGGGTTTATCAAACTAAATATAATCCAGATGGCAACATTTCTCGTTCCAAGGCTCTCTTAGTTGCCAAGGGATACAACCAGATTGAAGGAATACACTATCATGATAGCTTTTCTCTCGTAGCAAAGCACACAACGGTCAGGATCTTGCTCACTGTTGTTGTGCAAAGGAGATGGCAAATCCTTCAACTAGATATCAACAATGCATTCCTACATGGCCACTTGGATGAAGAAATATATATGGACCCTCCTCCCGGATACCGCACAGGTTCACCAGATCAAGTCTATCTTTTAAAACATTCAATCTATGGATTAAAGCAATCGTCTCGGCAATGGAATAAGGAACTTACCAGCAATCTTCTCAGCTATGGATTTATACAGTCCAGACATGATCACTGTTTATTCACTCTTGAGGGACAAGGTTATTTTTTGGCACTTTTAGTTTATGTTGGCGATGTACTGCTAACCGGGGATTCTATTTCAGAAGCAAATCAATTTCATGCTTTTTCTTGATGAGAAGTTCAGCATAAAGGACTTGGGCGATGCAGCTTATTATTTGGGTGTCAAACTGCTAACTTCTCTGTAGGGACTGTATGTCACACAAAGAAGGTACATTCTGGACATGATATTAGATGTTAGCCTTAAGGATGCGAAGCCTACTTCAACACCATTACCTCCTGGCACAAAAATGACAATGCATGATGCGTCACCACTTCTTTCTAATCCAACCAGAAACCGCAACCTAGTAGGGCAGTTGCTCTATTTGAATTTTACAAGGCCTGACATTAGCCACGCTACACAGCAGTTGAGCCAGTTTATGCACGCTCCTCGTGAGGCTCATTGGATCACTGCATTACATGTATTGAAGTACCTAAAGGGATGCCTCGAATTAGGACTGTTCCTTCCACACTCGAATGAGCTTAAGTTGCCAGCCTTCTCCGATTCAAATTGGGGAGCATGCCCAGATTCCAGACATTCTCTCATAGGTTTTCTCATCCAGCTTGGCAATGCAATTGTTTCTTGGAAAACCAAGAAACAATCTGTAGTCTCCTAGTCTTTTGCTGAAGCTGAATATCGAAGCTTAGCGAGCACTGTATGAGAGTTGAAATGGTTGTCTTTTCTGTTGTAGGAGCTTAAAGTTCCATTGTCATTACCTATTGCAGTTCATGGCGATAATCAAGAGGCATTGCACCTTATCGCTAACCCGGTATTTCATGAACGGACCAAACATGTCGAGATGGATTGTCATCTGATTCGGGATCACTTCAAATCTGGTTTTATTCAGCTACTATATCTTCCATCAGCACATCAACCTGCGGACTTGTTTACAAAAGCTCTGCCGCTTGCTCCCCACTAAACCAAACCTGCAACCACAATAAATTAACAAGGCCCCTTATGAGGTTCGCGTCATCCTTCCATTTCGAAAGTCTCACCAAGTCCCTCATAATAACAAGGCCCCTTCCGAGGTTTGTCACATCCTTCATGGTTAATTTCTTGCCAAGTCCCATCCACCCCACACATTTACAACACCCCAGCCCGAAACTCACTGGCAAATGGGGGCCCGACCTTGGTTCTTCAAAAGACATGCAAACAGTCAAAGTATGGGCAAACGAGAATCTGTTCAAAAATTACGATAACCGACATGAGTTATTTATATAATACATTCATTATATGCCCCGAATCGTAACATTCTAAACAGCTGGCCGGACTGGACTTGAGTCTCATGTGATTACATTGAAGGATGGATTAAATAGGACCAAATCATGCCAGAAGTTCATGTACGAGGCTCAGGATTATACAGAATACTTGGGAAAAATTTGTCGCATCTTCAATAAATGTTGGTTTGAATTCGACTCAATACATATCGCGTTGGGAAAGCTATTACATTTATAAAATTTAAACTGAAGGGATGATATATCTCGCACAGTCGGAAAAAAAATCCGATCGTATACATATAATACATTCATTATATCACACATGTGGAACATCGATGATATACGAATGGATGCAAACCTTAGCATGTGAGCTTGTGAGTGTGGAGCATTTGAGCGTGGAGCGTGTGAGCGTTTGAGCATGAGGCATGTGAACGTGTGAGCGTGAGTCATTTGAGCACGGAGTGTGTGAGCGTATGTGCATGTGAGTGTGTGAGCATGGAGCATTTAAGCATGTGAGCATTTGAACGTGGAGCATTTAAGCATGTGAGCATTTGAACGTGGAGCGTATGAGCATGTGAGCATGTGAGCGTATGTGTGTGTGAGCATGTGAGCGTATGTGTGTGTGAGCATACGATCTTTTGAGCATGTGAGCGTGTGAGCATGTGAGCGTGGAGTGTGTGAGCGTGTGATCATGTGAGCGTGGAGCGTGTGAGCATGAAGTGTGTGATCGTGTGAGCGTGTGATGTGTGAGCATGTGAGCGTGTGACGTGTGAGCGTGTGAGCATGTGAGTATGTGAGCAATTGAGCAATTGAGCGTGTGAGCATATGAGCATGAAGCGTGGATCGTTTGAGCGTGTGAGCTTATGGCAGGGGATGATACGATGATGAAGTGGATGGTACCGAGCTAGAGGTGCATTATAGGGCCATAAGTTTGGGAAAGTTTTGCCAAGGTGCGGTGTTGAGTTTTTCCATAGAGGAGGAGAAGGATGTTACCCTGGAAGGGAAGCGGATGAGGCCCGAGCGGGAGTTTCATGGACTTTCTTGTAATACAAGTAGTAGCAATAATAGCTACAGCATGCATGGGATGGAGGATAGGAGAAACAAGACAAGGGTTGGCAAGTACATGGCAACTCTCAATGTGTTTGTTCGGCTACTTTGTTATGTGGGTTTCTTCAACGGGTGGGTGCTCGGATATTTATAGAGAAAAATGTTGAGCTCACAACAAAATATCTTGAAAATATCATAGACACTAACAATGTACTTGTAGGATTGACTCCTAAATATCAGAACAGTTCTGATAATTAAATACGAATACCAAATCTTACCTTTATAGTGAAAGCGTGATGGATCATAATATTCTGGTTGAGTAGATGCATAACCAGGGCTACCAGAGTCCTGTCGGTATTCTACAACTCAAAACTCTCCTTCCAAGATGATGAGGCAGCACTTCGAGATAACTATGAAAACTACGTCACAACACATGAGAATATAATAAGCTTAAGCTTGTGTTAGGTTTGGGGATCTCCTTATTTATACGAGTAGGCATGGGCCGATATGGGCCAAAACCAAATCAATGTAATAATTATCTAAATTACAATTAAACACATTAATTACAATTTAATCATTAATTATATTTTGCCATAATTACGTTAACATCCAACAGTTCCCACTCGACTACATAAGCTGTCTTATTTAATGTAATTACGTATTTGTGTTACAACTCTCACTTGGCTATACAAGTCACATCCTAACATCTCCCACTCGGCTACACAAGCCGCAATGGATTGTTCAAACTTTCTCTTGATGCTTCATACGAGTAATGAGTTCTGCGACGAATATAAGTAACATGTAATATCATGTTAAGTCACCATCAAACTAACATGATATTTTCAAAATGTCGATATTCCAAATCCTCTTTGAGTCACCGACAGCTACGAATTCCTTTTAAGCTATACAATATTTAGTTACATACATAATGTAATCGCCTGGAAAAATATGGTGAGCAAGACAGATTGTTCCTTAGATACTAATGACCATTCATATCAACTCGACTGATTTCTGAGCATGGTCCACATGTCATTCATTACTTAGCGTGAAAAAGAAACGTCTTTCTATATTACTAATTGATTCATTACATAAACATGTCCTCTTACATTTTTACAAGATGTCATCAAACCCTATCAATTCCTAGACTCATGATATGAGCTCTAAACATATCTCTATGAACAGGTTTTGTCATTGATTCTGCAATCATCTTGTCAGAATGAATATATTTGAATATGATATGCCATTCTTGTCCAAAACAAAGTATTATCTTTTCTAAATGTGTTTCGTCCTCCTATGGAACTTTGGATACCAAGCGAACTAAATCGCTATAGTATTTATCGCAATAGCGACCATATTCTGTTTCCAAAGTTGACATAGCAATGCAATCTTACTTATTACTGCACATGATATAACTTCCCCACCGAGAATTATGTCTAGAGGTGAACTTGAACTTACCAAGATGTCTCCCCAATCGACAACCATGTATCCTTTTAAGTGCATATCTCCCCTTTGATAACACAATTAGGTCAGTCATATCACATAGGTAACTAATGATTCACTTAACTGCTTGCGAATGAGCAAGTCCCATGTTTCTTTAGTGATGACTCACCAGTTCAATCGCAAAATAAATGGTCAGCCGTGTACATAACATGACATATTTTTATAGCACTTGCATAAGGAACTGTGCTCATCTCCTCCTTCAATTTATCTTTTTTGGGACATTACTCGAGGCTTAGTACTAAACTCTTATCAACAGGTTTCGAGTTATGTATTCTGAATCGCTCTAAGATTTTGTTGTTGAGAAAGACTCAACAATCTCTTAGAATGATTTCTGCAAATCTCAACTCCCAGGACATACCTAAATTCATTCATATCCTTTATCTTAAAGACAGAGGACAACCATTGTTTAATGGAGTTGATCTTTGCCATATTGTTTCTGGCCAATAGTATGTCACTGACATATGAAAAGTGAAACAAGATCCATTCCTTTGTACTTAAGACATAAACACAATGATCCACATCAATTATGATGAAACCATACGACGTAGTGGCTTCATGAAATTAGAGGTATCATAATTTGGAAGACTGTTTGAAATTATATATGGATCTTTTAAAATGGCACACTTGTCTTCTCTCCGTACTTAAATAAACCCGACAGATTGATCCATGTAGATTTTTTCCTCAAGAACCTCATTGAGAAAGACAGTATTTACGTCCATTTGCTGTAATTCGATATCCAAATGGATAACCAAAGCCATAAGTAGGCAAATTGAGACCATTCTCACCATAGGAGAAAATGTCTTTTCGTAGTCAATACCCCCAAATTGGGTAACGCCTTTTGCCATGAGTTAGGCTGTGAACTTTCGAATAGTTCTCAAACCTCATTTATTTTCATTGAGTGCATATATGCTTTTACGGCACTAAGCCATTTTCACTATTAGGCTAGTCCATGTTCTCACGATAAGATGTGGACTTTTATACTTCGAAATGTACGTAGAAGAACACATCTTCCTCAATCCGAAAGTATCAACGAAGAATTCTTCCATCAAATGACAGGATTTTCAGCTACCATTATCAATGAGCCACTCCCACTAACCCCAATGTTGGTGGAAATCATAGCTATGTCAGTATTAAGTACAGAAGGTTGTTGATAAACTTACCTATTCGATTGTTAACTCTCACTAACCCGTTGGTCGGTGAAATTTGTAATCTTATCATTTGAAGGTATTAGAGACTGCTGATGAGAACTGACCTCATTTGCATTTACAACTTCATTTGGCGAACACGCACTTAAAATATGTGGAAGTTCCTAATCAAATTACTTATTCTAAAGGACCACTACTACTAACCAGTTTGTCATTGTAATTTGTAGTCTTGTAAGTAGAACGTATTGAAGATTGTTGCCTAGGACCGACCTCGTTAGCATTCTCACCTTCATAAGACAAACTTCCACTTGCAAAATGCTAGATTTCACTATCTTTGGGTGTTTTGGTGAAACATATTCTCTCCCACACCAAGAGATAGTGGTAGTTCTTATTGTAACTCATACAATTGACCGCCCTATGTTATATCATCGATAGTTGAGAACTGATCCATCCGGCATCTTGACATTGTGATTCTCAATTTCAGTCATGTCTCCATTCGAATATTCACTGAACAATACACATCATCTCGCATGTTTAGGATAACGAATGAACACCCATTTGGTTGCTCTTAGACCAAGTTTTCCAACAAAAGACATGGGTTTCAGCATGTTGGGCATTAACGTAATTATGTCATAATGTAATTAAGGATTAAATTACAATTAATATGTTTAATTATAATTTAAATAATTATTACATGAAATGGGTTTTGGCCCATATTGACCCATGTCTACTCCTATAAATAAGGAGATTCTCATAACCCTAACACTTAAGTTATTACTCTATTCTCATGTGTTGAGAACCCAGTTTTCATAGTTCTCTTAAGTGCTGCCTCATAATCTCGGAAAGAGAGTATTGAGTTGTGGAATACCGTCGGGACTCTAGTAGCCCCGTTTGAAGTCTGTTTAAACTTTAACCGGGATATTACGATCAACCATGCTTCCCCTATAAAGGTACGATTTCGTATTTGTATTTAATTATCAGATTTGTTCTGATATTTAGGAGTTAATCCTATAGTGGTATCAGAGCCGAATTCCGATTTTAATTGATTTTTTCGATTAGACTTTTTGGGATACTGATCAAATATATTTTGTATGTTTTTTCGTAAAATCATTCATTGCGGTGTCGACGCTGGAGATATGCCACTGCTGTGCGCATATGAGCCCAATTTTTTCTTCTCCATGATGAGAATCGGAGGTTGCATGACTTCAATTGAGACCAAAGTCGTGGCCTTAGTCTCGGAGACGATAGCCTAGGTGTTAACTTCTGGTTCCAATTTTGTGCTGACATTTTGCAGTAAAGCAACCTCGTTTGGGATGGGAAATATTGGTGGAGAGAGCAATAGAGGTCGATAGAGGAGAAAAGGGATATAATGGAGAAGGAAGATGAGGGAATAAACAGTATAAACTTCGTAGAAAAACCCCATCATCCTGCGGCGATGCTTATTATTATTATTTTTTAAATATTCGGGAGGCACAAAACGGTCGGTTATAGATATTACTGCTCCTAGTTAATATGAAGGATAAAAAACAACATCCAACTGCTGACTTATAATTAAGCTATGGAGGTTGAAACAGGTAGGACTGATGTCGGGGAATCAACACGCACTGCAGAACCCCATTTCTTCCTGTACTGCTGTGAGTCACGAGATCAGCATGCTCATCTGACGGTTCAGACACTCTGCAGCATTCGAAGGTAGAGCTACTAAGGCTTAGCTTTGCCAGATGATCCACTTCTTGATTGCAATTCCGTGATACATACTGGATTTGTACTGTGTCAAGTTTTTCGCACAAAGCCTGGATCCTTTTTACTAGAGGATTCAGTCTTGTAGCTGAGTTTGCTGAATGTAACATCTTGATGGCTTTAGTGGAGTCACAGCAGCAAGTGATCGAACTAATGCCAAGGTTTGCAGCCTCTGTCAGTCCAATTAGTATACCCCATAGTTCTGCCATCAGCGGTGTTGAACTTCCAATTCTTTGTGAGAAACCGAAGATCTTGCGGCCTTGGGCAGATAGAATGATTCCACCCACTCCTGCCAGATTTTCCACCCTTGCCCCGTCTGAGAATAAGGTGCATTGTGCAGCATCCGGAGTCGAGCTGGAGTTTGTGATAGTAGTGGGGATGGTTAATCTCGGTACTTGGGATCCTGCTTTATCTCTCTGGCTATGCAGTTCAAAGCATCTGTGATTCTCCCTAACCAGAGCCATGATTCGAATAGAAAGCCGAAATGTAGTGGCTTTTTCCCGGAAGATTTCTTCATTCCTAGCCAACCATAAGGACCAGCACGTAATGACGAACAATGTTGACCATGGGATATTACCAATCAACGAGTCATCCAGTACGTTAGTATAAATCCAGGACTGAGGGCATACGTCCAACCAAAATTCTGTAGAGCGATGTTGTGGGAGCTCTGCCCAGGCTTTGCTACTACGAAAGCAGTCTCTTAGTACGTGGAGTGTGATTTCCTTGTGTGGGCATAGATGACATTGGGGGTTGTCTGCGATGTGACCCCGTCAGTGCTCATGATTGGTCCAAAGGAGACCTCGAAACATTTTCCACGTAAATGTCCTCATATGCTCCGGGACCTTTAGTCTCCAAAAGCAGCGCCATATTTGTTGGTCCAGATTCCAGGTAGGTTCCTTGAGCATTTGGAATGCAGATGAAGTGGTAAAACACCCTGTGGGGGATGGCTTCCATCCTTGCGTGTCTATTCCCATATGCGGATCCGGAGGGGGAATGCTCCAGATTGCATTAAGGATTGGTTCGGATAGTAACGGCGTAAGCTTCTCCCAGTTCCACCTTCCTGTAGATGATGCGTAACAAAGAACAGTAATAGATAATTCAGAGAGAGGGATAGGAAGACATACTTGGTGAATAAGAGGACCACAGGAAGGGACCCAATTTTCTAGCCAAAATCGGCAAAGTCGCCCATCTCCTATAACCCAAAACAACCCCTCCAACAGTAAGTTCCACAATTTCTGGAGATGTAAAAATAGAGGGGAGCCTCTGCCTTTTGGAGCTTCTCTTAGTAGATGTATCCTGTCCAA
>JAOYMZ010088843.1:0-10949 GCA_025802335.1 Pinguicula primuliflora
GAATATGGAGGATAGATAGGAGAGAGAAAATATGGAGGATAGATAGGAGAGAGAAAAGTGGATTGATGTGATAAGTAGAGATAAAAAGAGAGGAAACTTCCTCTATTGTTGCGGACAGCTTTACTTTCAATTCTCTTTCAAAACTCATCCGACACTGAACGCGTGTGAGGCAACGCGGCGCTCGTATGACAAATGAGAAACAAAATCTGCGCTCATCACTCCACCATGTGGTGTCGTGTTCGTTTGGGGTAGAGCCATTCGGACACGCAACAGAGGACTTCATTGCTCAAAGGTACAGATTATTTGGCATACAAGTTGAGACTGAGCTGCTATGTGTGCTGGATGTTTGAATTTTCCATTTGCATTCGCAACTATCGAGGCAGATAAAGATGAAAGCTCTTTTTGACCCATGTCCCCTGTGGCTCTTGTCTTGCTGCCACTCTCGGTCTGGATTGATTGCAGAATGAGGTGTTTTTCAATCCCGGGAAGTGAACCACCTTCTCTTGCTTCGATGAAAAAAACACGGACTCCTAGTTTTCCTTCATCTCTCAGACTCATTGTCCATCTCCTCTGCAAATTCCTTCCTTTCCTCACACAAAATTCTTCCTACTTCCACAAGGAGCGGTCTTCTTCCGACTTCAAAACTCAGTTTCTCCATCTTCCTGGAGCGGAACAACCATAATGAATGACCCAGACTCACTGACGAATCAGGTACTCGCTCCTATTCACAATTTTAATTCATTCTCTCTTTCCTTCGGGTGTTCAATGTTTTTGAGTTCATGGTGGCTAATGTCAAATAAAAATTGCAGGTTTGTGTTCTGAGGCTGAATCTACAATGCCACTGTGAGGGATGTAAGCAGAAGGTCAAGAAGAAACTGCTCAAGATTATGGGTCCGTAAAGCCCCTGATTCATTTCTTTTGCTTTTAGTAGGATATGTTTTCTGAGTCGCTCCTCTCGTTGCTGCTCATTACTTGTATAGGTGTGCGTAAGGTTGTTGTGGACGCGGAGCAGGGGAAGGTGACTGTGTGGGGACTCGTTGATCCACGAAATCTCATTCAACATCTTGAGAAGGGAGGAAAACACGCGGAGTTATGGGGAGGGGAAAATGGCGAGGGGTATCACCACCAGAGGAACAAAGGACCAAAAAATCGAGTTGGGCCGCTCAGCAAGGCCCAAAAAGCGCAGGAATTGCAACAACACTTTAATGGTCCACGATCACTACTACCTGTAAATGTAGCAGCACCGGGGATGATGGGAAACGGTGGAGACCTTAAGAAGAAACACGGTGTTATCAAATTGTTGCTCGAAGGCCTCCTGCTAAAGACTGGTATCAGAACTGGGATTCGATTCAAGGGTAGGTATTTCCATGGTGGTCGAGGCAATGGCGCGGGAGATGCGAACAACAGAACCGTACGTGGAAAGAACAAAAGCAAGGGCGGCAGCGACTCCAATGGCCGTGGAAGAACAGATGACGGTTTCGGTTGGAGTAGCAAGGTGGAGGACAATTTTGAACAAGTTCCGAAATTGGATGAGATAAATGTGGTTGATAAAGAAATGATCGGAAATAGAGCAGCTCTAATGGGGAAATTTCAGGCTCTGGAAATGGCCGGTGGTGGTGGCTACAAAGATTTCAGATGTAAAGTGACCGGACAAGGGAATCCTTATGGTGAGCAGGAGATGGCAAATATGATGATGGTGGCGGCGAATCATCAGCGTGAGAAAATGCAGGCACAGGCAGGGAATTACGGACAACCTCCGGTGACGGATCAATTTACTCATATTTTCAGTGATGAGAATACCGCTAGTTGCACGATCATGTGATTTTGCACTTCGTAGTCTGTTGTGTAATGTTGGTTTTAGTAGGTTTTTGTTTGATATCTCCAGCATGAAAATCACACTTTGGCCAAACGTTGCATTCAAGTTGCCGCTCGATACATGATCAGTATCAGATGAGATATTGTAATGGCTTAAGCCAATATTATTCTACCAACATCATACAAAATAAAAATAATAATTAAATAATAAGTTTTTTTTATAAGTATTAAATAATAAATATATTAAAATTATATTAAGATGGTTAAATTGAAAGGCACACATTTATAATTATAGTGATATCTATTTCAAATAATGAACGATTCCCTAGTTATTTAAGATTATAGAAAAGATGAAAAATTTATTAAAATAATAATAATATAATATTTAAATTCATAAAAAAAATGTGTGCATCTTACGTGCCAAACACAAATGAGGTGGCACTAACTTTGGCACACAAAACGATGCCATTTTTCCGTTTGTGAGATGGTAAAGATGTCGTTTCACATCTTTCGTTTATAAAAGATATAAAAGTTTACATTTTTGCATGAGACATTTTCAAAAATTCTCTCTCATGAATGGCCGTAGATCAACTCTTTTACCTCTCTGGGTGAGCTCATTTGGTAGGAGACTCGATCTGATGGTTTCTCCTTTTGGATATTAACGGTAAGCTGGTGACAGGCTGGTGATTTGTGTGGCCGGTTTCGGCTTGTCCCGCAAAAAACAAAGTGTCTCATTCTCCCTACCAACCAGAAATTATCTTTGCGAGCCGGAAATCGCATTTAGACCTCACGAAAAAACTGTACGTAACAAAAACTAGGAAGGGTCCTGAGCTGGTCCTCCACTCCATGTGAGCTCGTTTGGCGGAGGGCTAGGTTCTTGTGGTCTCTCCTAATATCAGACTTGGTAAGTGCTTAGGTGGTGCAGGAACGGCTAGATAGTTACCTTCTTTTATCACTCTAGATGAGCTATTTTGATAGGAGGGAGGCTACTCCGGTTTCTCCAATTATCGAAGTTAAAGAGAAACAAAATACAATAACATGAGAAAACAGATGCAACAAAGACTACAAGGCACCAAAAAAAGGGAGAGGCAAGCAAGACAATGGAAAAACCAGCCAAATTAATTATTTCATAAATGTGTATATAAATGTGTATGACTAACAAGTCGGGAAACTCGACCAAATACGGTCGGGTTAACATGCCAAATTAATTAATTTATATTCGACAATCCTTACTCCAAAGAGTTAAGTGAGAGAATGAAGGCTGTCCCCTGTATTCTTAACAAATTCTAAAGCTTAAACTCTATTGATTTATTTTAGAAAATAAACATTTGAATTACGAAATTGAAACTCTCACATCAAAATGTGTTGTCCATATCGCGAACTTAATAATCTTGTCTATAAATGAGTTAGAATTCAGAATCAAACACTTTTTCAAAATGTAATAGACTTTAGATTTGAAATATTCACGCTAGTCCTCTTGATACTTTTTTTCTCTCTGAACGTATTCGAAAAATTTGAGTCTAAAATGAAAATAAATTAAAGAAAATTTTTATTTATATATTCGGCATCCATGTCCTCTTAACCATATATTTTGAGTTAGTAGGAATGACGGTAATTAACTTAGTTAAAAATGATTACGATATTTATTATGTAAATTAAAATATTTATTATATATATAAATTAAAATATTGGATTTTTAATTTATTTATTTTTAAAGTAAAAGTATGTATTCAACTTATTTTTGAAGGTAAATTTTAAATAAAAATATTTCACACGTCTGCTCCATATAAATTAACTTCAAGCAACAATTCCGTTTTTTCTATTTTCGACCTCAGCAAGTCGGAAGACATCGACATCTAGTCCCCATATGGCGGACGACGACGACGATGACACCTTCGGAGAGTTTGCTTCTGCTTCTTTGCAATCAAATTATAAAGCCAGCGCCCAAAATTCATTGGCAGATGAAGAATGGGGCGACTTCGTGAAATCACCGCAGAAATCGAATCCATCGGAACCGTCTACCCTCACAAATCTTCGGTCAAATAGTTCAGTATCACAGAAATTATGGGTGAAGCCGAGTGGTGCTCTACCTCTTTCCATTTTTGGGGATACCGAGGGGGATGAAGCGGTGGAAAATACGGCAGCTGAACATTTTTGCAATCAAGAGAAAAACAGGGCTGTTAATGGGGATTTAAGCTCCAAAGTACTTGATAAAGATGTATCGAAGCCTCACAACCTGAGTATTGCTGATCTATATGAGCATTCTTCAATGATCAAGTTGGAGGAATGGCTTGGCCCCGATTCAACTGGAGGGACCTATACAGTTGAAAATATTGTTAGTTCAAGATCGAACCAGAATGCTTCCAGATCAACTGATACTGCATTGAGGAATGAAGATTTGAGTTACGTGATTGATCGAAGTCGAGGGAATAATGTCATTGAGGAGGTCCCATCTAAGTCATATGTCCGGGAGACAAGCGAGAGTTTTGACTTGTTTGAAAATTGGGAGCCGGACATTGATGGATTTAGCTATAAGCTGAAAGCTGAAGCTCCCAATGGCCATTCGCGAAGTTCAAATTTTCTTATGAATAATCAAACATTGCCGTTGGATTCTCCTCTTTCTGATATCGATGATGATGCGTGGGAATTTAAGGATGCATATTCAGGATCTACCAATGGTAAGGTAATAATATCTTATGGTTGTTGTGTCATTCTGAATCGCCGTTTCCAGCACACTGATCTCGGGCTTTTGTGTTGTTATTAAATATAGTAATATGATGCAGACTGCAGTTCTAGCTTAATCTAAAATTGATAACTTGCTCTCGCTAGCATATAAGCTGGATATCACTAGAAACTGTTCTCAATCTTTTTAATTTCCCTCGCTTGATTTCACAAAGTTCATCTGAAGGTTGGCATTCTGGTGTCTCAAGTTCCTGAAGAAAACTCACACTCATCTGGGATTTCAAGTGGCCCGATAAAATCAGTTAACTTTTCTGAGACGTCAAATGGGTTGATTGATTTCATAGAAAGGTCTAATGAATCAGCTGAATATATTGCTACCTTAAGTGGAATTTCCAGTGCTTCTCATGATGTGGATTTAGTTTTTTCACAGCAAAGTACAGATCCACCTACTGTATCTGGTGCAAACTTAAATACAATCACTGAACCAAACGACATAAAAGGTGTGTCGAACTGTAGCATAGATGTTCAAAGTTCAGAAGATGAAGAGGAGTTCGGGGAGTTTGCTTCTGCGTTTGCAGAAAAAGGATCAAAGTTGGGGGTAAGTTCCTTTAAGTCGCATGGACTTAACCCCCTGCTGTACTGGATTCCTCCTGTTAATATAAATTTCTGTATATATAATGTAATATATATGGTGCAGGATCCGGTGACAGGATTTTAGATAGGATTTTAGACATGATTTTCAATTCCGGCCACTAGGATTGCCCGTTGACGGAATTGGGCACATCGTTAGAAAGATTATGCATAAAAGATCATACGTTCAAGTTTTGGTGATATTTCGACGACTTTATCACCGTTTAATTTAGTTTCACATTTTTCCCTTGGGTTAAGTAGTCCTAGTCGCCGGAACCGGAATTAAACATGGGGCTTATGATCTTCTATGCATAAGCTTTCTAACGATGTGCCCAATTTCGTCAACGGGCAATCTTAGTGGCCGGAATTGAAAATGAATGTATAAATCATGTATAAAATCATGTCACCGGAACCTGCCCCATTCAACTTTATTATCTATAAAGGTAAGTATGTAAGGAACCTCATTACCAGACTTGAAGGATCTATTGGAGCAATTCCATCTCTCCAAGCAGCATCAAGGTAAGTCCTCAAGGACATACCAACAAATACCTAAAAGCCAGACTGGTCATTCTATCTGTTACATATTGATGAAGAAAATCACAGAAGACATAGATGGGGCGCACCAACTTCCGCCCAGTCAAATCAGCTGCAGCCTTGACACTACCAAGACGGTGAACATTTGAAGCAAACTGAGTAGTGATAACCCTTCCTTTGGCAGCTGATATATGCCTCAATAAGGAATCTGCCACAGCTTTCTCACTTAATGTCCTTCCTGGTGAAAGTACATTTGTTGAATCGCTCATCATCTATGCAGGAGAGGGAAACGATAAGTGAATACCACTCTTGACTCTTTTCCGAACAGAATTTAAAAAAGAATAGAATCCACAACTTCTGGAATCTTAACATTGGCAAGAGATCAGAATGTGTGTTCCCATGTTTAATGGCAGAACAGAACAAATAGTTCGACTGCAGATTATTGGACTTTTTCAGGACATCTAGCTTTCCAATATACTGACATTAGTACGAGAGTTGCCAGGGAAAGCCCTTTTTCCATCCGTATGTAGTCTGCCTCCTTCGCTACAACTAGACTAAATCAATCCAACTCTTATTCATAGTCTGAACTTGCTTCTACTGCTGAAAAACTCAATTTTGCAATTGTTATCTATCCTGCGCTCGACGATTATTGGAACCATACCCAGATTATTTTTTTCACCTTGTTGGTACATGTTTCATGATCCAACCTTTCAAAATCTTTTGGGATTAAGGACTAATAAACAGATTTCTCTTAATTGGCATTAAAATAAAATGAAAATTAATAATTCAATAAGGGAATGTAATTAATTCTTTCATTCTAATGAAGGTTGCCAGTTAGGTAGATTGTCCAAAAAATATCGGAAAATTCATCCAGTCACCCTACTTCCATAGATCTTATTCTTCTTTTCCAGGATTTATATAAGAATTTTGAGATGTCTAAGTAAGAGCTGATTCATCATTTATATTTTCTCTCATTTCTTAATTTGCACAAAGATCAGTTCAAACTTAATCAGAATCATGTCTCAGTATGATAGAATTAACATCAAAAGATAGTAGCTTCTGAATAGCCTTTTAATTGACTGGAAATTGCGAAATACTTTTGTCAAACTCAAGGTCTCCTCCAGAGGAAAAAAATTAAAAAATGTCTCCAGAGAAGGAAATGCAATGAAGTTTTTTCATCCTTATGTCCCATCATGGTCAGCAAGTGATCAAAATATGTAAAAGTGTTTGCAGCCTAAGTAAAGTAAGATCCAAAGATAATATTCACATAATAATATCGTCATCAAATTTACTTATATCGTTAACTGAAAAAAGATCGTTCAGAAGACTAGTCTATAAGTTTATAAAGGCGGTGTTACTTTTAATTATGAACTCGATCTGGAAGATCATGATTCAATTGATTTGTCATGCTCCTCGCAATGCTAGACAATAGATCATGATAATACTTAATGAATATTATGTTTTCCTGAGAAAACTAGACGGAAGATGAGATTAGAACTTAGTTGTTCAAATAAGACAAATCAGGAAAGTATGCAGCAACCTCTTTTTCTGTGAATATATCTCAATTCAAGACTCGATAGAAAGGATATAAAAAACAAACAAACTAGAATTTAAACCCCAAAAAGTATTTCATGAATCAGATATCAACATACATTAGAATATAGTCATTTCGACTTTACCCCATCCATACCTGATATGGCTATTCTGGCCATGTTTTCGATTCCTAACTCTGTAGGATTTTTTTTTACTCCTTTGAAAAGCTATTCTATTGTCAGTGAACGAAATTATAGCATGACTACACGTAGAAGATCAAGTATCAAAAGACTTAACAGCGAGAATGCATTGCTCACCAAAGTCACTCCTTCTTTGGAAAGTTCTTCTAGTGCCTCTCGATCAAAAACTTTACCATCCAATGGTGTCTCATCTATCTATCAAAATTTTAAATGTTATCGATAATAGAACCTAAAAGAAAAAAGTGAAATATGAAAAAGATGAAAATGAAGGGGAAAAAACCTTCCAGTCTCCTGTGTGAAGAATAGTGCCATCAGCACATCGGAATACTAACCCAGAACAGTCTGGTACAGAATGCGTAACCCTAATCGGTTCAACTTCAAATGGCCCAGCAACAAATCTTTTCCGTATCTTAAATACCTTAAGTCTAGATGGAACAAAGATTCCAAACTCCTTTAAGCGTTTCTTAATAAGCTGTTTAAAGGAAGAAAATGCATTAATAAATATCCAAGCATCAGAGGAAAAGGCAAATAGAATGCAGACTTCCCAAAATCCTGAACATTCAGTGTATAAAACGTCATAGGAGATACACTTGATGAGAAAGTTTAAATGAGGTGGCTGGACAAAGGATAGAGGTTTGAAAGTTTTTTGAGAACATTTTATGAAAAATTTTTAGAAGGTTTTTTTCCTCCTTTTTAAAAAAGGATCAATAGTTGGTATCCACTTACCCCTCACATGACTCAAACCTTCGACCTATTGGTCAAAGGTAAAGCGTCTTACCAACTAAGTTGCACTTTATTGTCTTAGAAGATTTGTTACATATGTACTTCAAAGGTTTTAAAACCCTCCGAAGATGAAGGATGATCATTAACAAATTCAGAGTTATTAATCGATAGATTGGTTGGTCACCAATGTATAGATCAACATCACAGTTATCAAGCAAAAAGTGAACAGAAGGATTCTTAACAGCTGAAAGAATAGCACAAACCTCCATCGTGAAGGATGTGGCAAATATCGGTGTGCGAGAATCCAAAGCTGGGATTACCTGTTCAAATGGACCGTTATTTAAAAATGATAGTAATGAATTCAGCCTGCAGCATTTAAAAACAACTTTTCTTCTAAAATAATTACAATAAGGCTGCAATTTATCACAAATATCAAAATATTTAACATATATATGCTCTATCGCCACAAGAAAAAGAAAAATTGCAAACATTATATATCTTGTATGGATTGAGAACTCATCGAGGAGCATTAACAGCCATCTCGATAATGTTCATAAAAGTAATCATACGCCCGTTATTCATTACACACTTATTCTAGGACTAAAAATAATTATCAATTCCTAGATCAAAGAAAAAGATCGTATCCAAGCACTTGCAGAATTAACTGGCCTTGAATGAGAAGTTACAATGGATGCAAAATAGAATGCTTGCAATAAATTCCTAGAATACTAGGCTCAGTGAAGGACTAAATGACATATAGAACCTAAACTATATAGATATACTATCAGCTAACATATATACTCTCAATTTATGATTCAAAGTAAACTTCTGAGGTTAGTGAAAACAACAAACCAGAATACCGAATACAAAGTTAGACATAACAATGTGATTGCTACGTTACATTCTTTACTTCAGCTTGTCCTCAAGTGTACTCCAAATCAATAGTTAGTGTGGACCCAGCATGGCTAGTAACTAATGCAGGATTTTCAACCAAAGCCATTCCACCTTCAGGACAAGGAAAATTACACGGAAGAACAAAAAGAAAAATTGATACGACTGCATATTGGCATGAAGTGTTAGGAACACATCGAGATTTGCTTAAGAAATTGGTTTCAAATGAAGCTGTTAATCACACATATGACCTCATACATGTGGACCCTTTAGTCTTTACCCTCTGTTAACATATTCTCTGTCACAATTTTGAATAAAGACCAAAGTAAAAGGCTTAGAAACTTTACCCAAGGTAACGCACCAATGTGATCTTCATGCCCATGAGTAATAACAACAGCTTCAATTTTGTGGCTCCATTTCTTGATAAATGTGGTATCGGGTATAATCTTCTGGACGCCAAGTTCATCATAACTATAATACATATTAAAGCATAATTCAAGTGTCAGAACATGGAGAGCAAATAACTGAAGATTATCATAAAAATAAGAGTACAACTAGTTAATCTAATTGCATAAGATTTATGTTCTGACAGCGACTGAGAAATAAGCTGAAATCCGTTTCTCCGGACAGAGTTTTCACAGAACAAAAATGAAAAAATTAAATTAAACGAAGTCTTCATCCACGATGACATGTTATAGAGAACAAAACAGACACTTCAGTGCTGGTATGTCAGCATTAATTGATCCATGGATAAAAGTCTTTCGAGTATCTACTACACTCAGTTTACAAGAACTTACTCTGGGAACATTATACCAGCATCGATCAAAATATAACGATCATAATTCCCTACTAGCATGCAGTTCATGCCGATTTCTCCTAATCCACCAATCGGGAGTATCCGTAAAGGTGGTCCATCAGAACCTTCATAAAATTGCTCCATCTTGCGCTTAACTGAATCCTCCATACTCTTTCCAGGTCCCTCTGTTCTAGCAGACCTCTTACGGAGTCCTGTGGATTCACGTGGACCTAATAGGAGAATAAATCAACTAAATGTACCTCAAGATACAAACAACGAGGGTGATTTAGAAAAGAATACATGCTTGAACGTTTTCCATTTTTAAGTCAAACAGTTTCACAGAAGTAATAAGATAATCATTTATACTTCTCGAAGCAATCCATAGAAATTTCTTATATCGTGAAACTAAAAACAATCAAAATAGTGATAGTTTCTTATCCATACAAAGACTCCAGCTTCGCCAACACCAACATAAGGACAGGGACATTCTTCCATAAAATGCCTTTTACTTCAACAGATGCGTCATGCCACAAAGTTAATAATTTGTCCCTTTTTACTTACTAGGACACATCAAAAGCAAAGCAAAGAAGTTTCTTTTTAACTAATTTTTGGGGTAAATAAGAATTCTTTCAGCTACAACCGAGATGTCATGACCATTGAATCGCTTTTATAGTGCGTACTCGTGATTATCGAGTAAAAGCAGCCACTCTAAGCAACGTATACGAGAACCAACATTATCAAACAACTCACTGAATTCTTCACCGTACCCTTTACTTTAGGGATAGACACACAACAGGAAATGGATCGTTTTCCAGAATTCGGCTGGAACCAAAAGAACCTGTGAGGATGGACTGGCATAGCACCAATGGCGGCCATCATTGGACGATTTTTATGAGGAATACCACTAGTGCCCCGTATGAATATATAAATAGACAAATATAAATGCGAGCAACAACTCAGAATATCAATGCAAAATGTTCTCCTTCGTCTCAATCCTGGTTCTCTGGCAGGGTTTAAGAGGGCTGGAGGGGGTCAGGTGAGACTTGCTTGAGTGCCGGGAATTGGAACACAAACATATATCCTTTCGATTATCAACAAGACAAATAAAAAATAAAGAAAATGAAAAAAATCCCAAAGAGAACACG
>JAOYMZ010088854.1:0-10948 GCA_025802335.1 Pinguicula primuliflora
CAGTGGGAGGATTTTGTTCCAGGCAAGTTTTGCCTCCTCATGCATCCAAATATTCTGCATCTGTTTATAGTAGAATTGCTGAGTGATATATTTGTCTCTGGCAGGATCCGTTCAAGTCCAGCAATCTTGAGCCTGTGTTTGGCCTGGTGCCCACTGGAGGCTTGCCGTCACCTCCACAAATTCCGCATTAGCTACATTTGAGCATGGCTGTATCCAAGTCCACATCCATATCCAGGTATGCCCATTGAAGTAACCCTTTTCAGATATCTTCACATTTTTATCCCCTGCATAGAAATATAAGCTAGGAAATTGTGTAAATAATGGTTTATTGTTTAACCATGAATCATTCCAAAACTCTCTCCTTGCACCATTTCCAACTTTGCGTATAAAAGCATCATAGAACCATTCCTTAGAAAGCACTGCCTTTTGAATATCCTTCCACCAGGTAGAAATTTAATGACCACCAGTAGGTGGTCTCCGAAGCTGAATACTTCCATACCTATTTTCAATAATTTCTCTCCACAATCCACCTCCCTCTAGCAATAGCTTGCTAGGCCATTTATCCAACACAGATAGGTTAAACTTCTTCAGATCCTTCACACCCCAACCACCTTGTTCTCATTGGTAACAAACCAATCTCCATTTAATCCAAGCTATGCGTTTCTTTCCATCACCTTTTCTCCCCATAAGAACTGTCTTAGGAGTTGTATGATTCTTTGAATTACAGCTTTAGGGGCTTTGAAAAGTGAAAAATAATATGTTGGGATGCTAGATAGAATTGCTTTGATCAAAGTAATACGCCCAGCTAGAGAGATATGTTTCTTCCTCAATGACTGGCTTCCAAGATCTAATGCGTCTTGGATTCATGCCCACATGTATACCAAGATAGACCAAAGGTATAGTTTCTAACTGACAGTGTAGAGTATTTGCCTGCTGTGTCTCCATATTCTGCTCCAAGTTGAGAGCAAATAGCCTGCTCTTTGCAAAATTTACTTTCAGGCCTGAGGAGACCTCAAACAACCTTAAGATTCGCTGGTGAGCCTGCAAGTCTTCTAGGGATCCATTAGTAAATAGTAAGGTATCATCAGCAAACTGTTGATGAGTGACAGATAGCCCATTGGCATCAAACCTGTAGCCTTGCAATTTCCCTTTATCAACTGCTTGTTCAATTAATAGATTTAAACCCTCCACCACTATAACAAATAATAAAGGTGACAAAGAATCTCCTTGACGCAGTCCCTTTTCCATATGAAATTCACCACAATAACTATCATTAATAGTGACATGCATATAAGTTGTCAAAACACACTCCTTAATCCAATTCATCTATTGAGAACAGAACCCCATATATTCCATCAAATGTTAGAGAAAGCTCCAATTAATATTATCAAAGGCTTTTTGAAAGTCCACTTTCAATAGAGCACAAGGCTTCTTCTTTGTTTTTGATTCATGGATGACTTCATTAGCAACAACCACACTATCCAAAACTGATCTGCCGGATATGAAACCAGCCTAATTTTTAGAGATTAATGCAGACAATACTTTGGCAAGTCTTTGGGATAAAAGCTTTGACAATATCTTGTAAGCACAACCCACCATTGATATAGGACGAAAATCATTTATGTGTGGGTTTATTGTGGATCAGTGTCGATAAGGTATAATGTGAATGTTGGTTGATACTGCGGCAATGGCATTGATTGATTTGACAGATGTTGTAGGTTTGTAGTTTGTGGATTGGTGATCGTGGATTAGATTGTTGATTGTGGGTTATTTACATGGATCGTGGCGATTTGATTGTTAATTGAGGATTTAATGTGAATTGTGGTTTTGGGGTTGTGGTTTGTTGAGTGTGGAGTCATACTTGTGGATGTGGATTGTAGTGATCGTTCACAACTTGATTGTGGTGCTATCAATTGGTTAAGCTAGACAAGAATTATACCTCTCAAGGAAGGTGAATCTAAGGATTCCCAAGTTAGTGCATCTATTATGGTTGATTTTGCCTCTTATGCACACATTCCCAAAAATTCTTTAACATGCCTTTGCTTTTATTTCCCGCTCTGCAGATTTGATAATTGATTCTCATGCTTCCCGATATATCACATGTATTGATGGAGACTTTTTCTCAAATACTCACCTAGAATCTCATTATAAGTTACTAGCTTTTTCACGCACTCCCACACCCCCACTCACACAATGTGTGAGCACACAAACACACATGTTGGTGTGGGGGCCCAGTATTCAGGAATGTGAGTGGGGTGTGATACTACTGTGGGCCCAAATGATGTCTTAAATCATTTTTTACTCACCTAATAGTACCGGAGCACATTCATATATGCTAAACAATTCTGGTGGAGGGGGTCGGTTTGTGAAAAACTTGTGCGTTTTCAGCATAGGCACATGGATTACCCTTCCTCTAGTATTTTGAGAACAAGGATAAAATTGTGTATTATGCATGTGAGTTTTGATAACATACCATGAGTTTTTATTCTAGTGTTAGTGAGTAGGAGTTTTCATGTTTTCTATGTGATACAGCTCTGTGTCTGGGGACCTTGTTCCACTATTTTTGTGAATGATCTTAAGTATTTTGTATTGTTTCTTGACAGTTGTTCGTGTTCTATCTGAATTTACTTGATAGAAAATGAGGGTGATGTGCTTGCTTGTTTTAATGAATTTCAAAGGGCTATTCAAACTCAGTATGATGTAGTAGTGAACGTCTTAAGATCTGATAATGGTATTTAATATGCCAACAAGGCCTTTGACCAGTTTTTGTGCTTTACAAGGAATTCTACATCATGCTACCTCTACCCACACACCATAGAAGAGTGGAGTTACAGAATGAAAAAACATGCATCTTCTGAAGGTTGCTTGGAGTATAACATTTTCAATGAATGTCCCAAAATACTTATGGAGGTAGTCTTGATTGCTATTTGGCATATTTTATTTGGTTAAGCAACTTTTGTATTAATACTGAAAAGCATTAAAAATACAAGGATGAAAAGAAAAATTAGAGTTGGGCCTTATATGTACAAGCCCATTTTTACCGATCTTATCGGCCCATTAATCTGCCCAAAAATTATATACTACGAGGCCGACGATTTGTTAACCATTCTGCCAGCGATATTGCAAAACATTTGTCCCACATTGCACTCCTTCTCCAATGCCACATAGTCTTCTTAATTTCCTCCGTCAGTTTGCTTGAATCTAGTGTTTTCTTATCCATCGTTGTTTCGTTGAAATGCACATGGTTCCGCTGATTCCAGATATGCCTGCAGAAAGCCGCCCATATGGATTTCCATTCAGTGTTGCTGTATGATGGTGGCTTTCGCTCGACGAATCTTGTGAGATTAGGTAGTCTCTGTTGCTGCATGCAGGGACAGCCCACCCCAAAGGAAATCAATTTCTATGAAGAAATTGGGTCGGGCTCATAGGATCGGGATTGAAAAATTTAGTCAACCCTTCAGGCTTCAGCCCATGCTCATATGATTATGGGAGACTGCTTTAGAAATTATTAATAGACCAAAATAAGTTCAAGGTTATATGGTAGACTACTTTAGAAAATTCCTCTTATGATTATGACAAAAACCAATTCATAATACAACACTCCACATCATACATTAAATCACCTAAAAATATCTAACTATGGGTAGAAAGACTATCTAATCATCCCTTCTACTCATAAACTGCCATGGATGAAAAAAATTGCTAACGTTTTCGGAATCATAATGCCTAAATCTTCAGGGAACTAGTTATAAAATTCTGATTTAGCGGGTCTGCCGCCAAAGAAAACTAAAACTCATTAAACATATGGTTACAAAGAAACAAACTGAACCTAAACCTTAAACGGTAACGAAAATGGGTACCGGTCCCGATCGCGGGGAAATCTAGTACCGGTACATGGGCACCCCTAATCGTTAAATCCTGGATTCGTCCCTCTGCATGTGGTTATTCAGGCTTTCTTCCGTTGTAATAGGTGTCGTTTTTGGGTTTGGCAGTATGATTGACGGCTGGAATTGAGCAGATTGTCCTGAAAGAAGCATACCAGCAGGTGTACGATCTTGGTTATGAATCGATTCCTACTATTTAGAGGGTATCGTTGTTTGTTGAAGGTTGGTGATGCCATTTTGTGTTTCTGCTAATCCATTCGCCATACTTGATGTCTCTTGACTATGTATTGTTGTTTCAATTGCAGCTTGGAGGGCATAGAGTTCTTGAGTATTTGGCCCATTCCATTGCAAATTCTTTTGTGCATCAGCTGGTACGATTTCAACACATTCCCTGATACCTGAATTCTCTCCCTCATTTGTGATCCAAAATCGTTGCACGCCATGTGGATGATTGATCTGGTTTGGCGAGTTTTCTTGGTTGAGTATCGGTTGTTGTTGTTGGTTCGGTCCTGTGTGGTTGTGAATTGGTGCAGGTAGTCCCGGCCATGCCATTAAATTATTCCACACTTCGATAGATGCTTTACATTCTTCGAAAATATGCATTTCAAATTCCTCCACCTGTGTGTTGCATAATAAGCATGTAGTAACCGAATCTGTTTGTATGATTTTCCTTGCTTTCAGATTCTTGATGGTTGGAAGTCTCTTTTGAAGTAGTTTCCATAAGAATATGGATGTCTTTGCTGGAACTAATTTTATCGAGCGCATTTGTAACATGTTTGCAGTTGATTCGTCCATTTTTGCAGATGCCTGTTGTAGGATATTCATGTAACACATCTTTACTGTGTAAACTGCATAAGCTGTTTGTTGTGAATTTCTGCCATATTGTTTTGTAACCATTTGTCCTGCTTGTTTACCTGTAAACTAAGAGAAGACAGTAAAACTGTTAGTGAAATCAGATCTTCCCTCTCCCACTCATCTAAGACTATTTTCCACTTCCAATCTCATATCCAGTTTCCTTCATCCCAATACCCCATTTCACTGATGCTCACATCCCTGTCCCTTGTTTTTAGGTAAATGCATTTGAAACTCTCATCAAAACTACTCTCTCCCAACCAAATATCTTCCCAGAACCTGACCCCCGCTCCATCACCTATTTTTAGTTCCCATTGGTCTTGATATACAACTGCTCCCAATTTTTTGACCCCTGATCCATCACCCTTCTTTGTCCTTCAGTTGACATACACGGCTATAGCGTAGCCACTTTGTATCTCGGGCTGTTGTCTTGAAAGTGAGTTCTGGGTCATCCCTTTTCGCCAGAAGGTGGAACTGTGGGTTAGGGTTCTTTGTCTGGGGCCTGTTCCCTCTTGCTTGTTTATATTCTTTGCTTGCTTTCCTGTTGGAGGCTGCATGATATCTTTATAGGTTCTGTTTGTCTGGTAGGCAATTTTTGTCCCAATGATGTATTTTTTGGTTGCTTCTGGGTCTGTGGCTTTACCTTTTTCTTGCTTAGCATCATCCTGGCTTAGCTTGTCCTTTTTGGTGAACTCGTCATGCTTTGTAAATCTGGCTACATTAGCCCGCAATTTGTGTTTCCAATCCAAATATTGTTTAACTTGGCTAACATACTATCAACATTTTGTGCCTTGTAGGTTGTGAAACCAAAAGAGAGCCCCTGAGCTGATAGTTTCCTGACCACAGTAAGATTTGCCAAGTCCCCTTGGTCTGCCAGTACAGCATTGAGAGAATTGAAGTTAAAATCATGTGGGAAATTGGTTACAAGGAGTACCATCTCCTCCTAGGTAGAAACAATTGGGTTTCCCTCAACCGCTATCGCAGTGGATCGGCTGTGCTCATTAACCTATGCCTGAGATGTTCCTGCCATGCTACTACTTACATTCACCTGCGGCAGGTTATATGGATAGATGGTCCTAGGTGGTTTGTCTAAGGTTTCTAAGGTTTTCCCTTGTATCTCACGTCGGAGAGTGTATGACCGTCCAGGAAAAACGGTGTAGTTGGGTTTCATCCTATGGGTTTAGGTTTAAGAAGTGATACGAGTGTGTGTGTAAATGAAACTGGGTAAGCTCCCCGATCGCCTAATGCACACTCAGGGAGTAAAAACCTTGTAGATCTGCGCTTTTAATCCCACATTCCTCCAGATATGTTGTTGATTTCGGTGAGATTCCGGTTTGAAAAAATGATTGAACAGTAGCTAGGGTTTTTCTTGAAAATCGTGCCCGGGAGCGTTTTCTACTGTTCATACACTTTGGTAAAGTGCTATTTGGCATATTAATATGATATCATCATATATGTTGAATTGGAAATCTCTCAGTGAGGTATTGACTAGGGAGAGTGAAAATTCCCTTCAATTGAAGAATTTTTGACTGTGTATGCTTTGTACATGATCTTAGATGGAATGTCGGCAAGATGGATTTGAGAGCCATGAAGTGTGTGTTCATGGGGTGCTCAACAACTAAGGGGTATGTTTGTTAGAGTCTTATTAAGATGATATTGTATGTTTATAGGTGGTAATCTTGTCACATAAAAGAGTAATAAACAACTGGTGGTGGTTGGATCCATAGTCGAAGCAGAATATCAAGCCATAACTTTAGGAGTTGCTGAGATATTATGATTAAAGTTCTTATTGTTGGAGCTCAAGGTAGACAAAGAGACCAAAATTAAGTTATGGTTCGATCATCAGACTACAATTTAGCATTGCTAACAATCCTGTGCGGCATGATATTACCAAGCATGTGGAGATAGATATGTCGTTCATCAAGTAAAAGTTGGATAGTGAACTATTTGAGCTAAATCATGTGGCACAAGAGATCAAGTAACTGATTGTCTTACTAAGTATTTAGCTTGATAGATTTAACTTAATTCCGTAACAAGATGAGTTTATTTGATATTTTTTTCACATCTTAAAAGTATGGATGTGTATCACGTATATCCAATGCCCGAATTCATTTTAAGTTTTTATGTAGCATTTCGTATATCCAATATACTTTATACTCAAAACCCGACTACCTGATTTTTTTGGATACGAGTTTTAATATCTAAACTCAATAAAATATCCAAAGCATGACAAATATTAAATTTGGGTTCAGGTAGTTTGAACACCCTTATTTAAAAAATGACTACTAATATTTGAGGAAATGTATCCATATCTAATTACATACATGAACTTTACAAACTAAACTCTTCCACAGTGAATGCACAGACAAATGCAGATGAAATCATATTAAGACAATTCCTGCTCTGCCTCCAAGTAATATGATCAAATAGGAAAGAATACATTCTTGCTTCACCCTCATCACCTCTGGTTTGCAGGCTTAGCGAATGAAAAATCATCTACATTCCTTGTTTCCTCTGCATCAATACCTCTAACTACATCGTTTTCAGTATCAGTATCGTGGTGTTCGTCGTCGTGATACATTGGAGGGGCCGATCGTATGATCAAACTGGATGTCACTGCTGGAGGAGTTGATGGATCTTCAATGTCTGATGCATCATGGTCTTCATAACCATATGATCGAGTTGAGTGGCCAGTTGTCTTGTGGCGTTGAAGATGCGCACCGGTAGATTGAAAAGGCGAACCCGTTGAAGACGTGGGACTTGAAACGCCTAGAGTTCGGGCAGGGGACTTAGCCCCATGCTTCTTCTTCACAGCCATGCGCCACTTGGTTACAGCCTTTGATGTTTGTTCTTCAAAGATGGATTTCTTCATATGGGAACCCATCTGTGAGCATTTTCGTCCACAAGAAATGTTAGAAATGGACAGCATCACATGTTCAACAAAACTACTGTCAAAATCAACTAGTAATGTCTCAATACCAATCCTCTAGTACCTGTGTAATCAAAGCGTAAAGCGGAAGCGTAATATAACTGCACAAGAAGAGGACTGCCACCCTGAAGTATCAAAGGAACAGTTGTGTATTTTCACTTCTGACAAAGGTATAACTTCATAAATGATAAGCTTGTTTCGAGATGAAGATAAATTTTCAGGCGCTCAACTTGTTGTACTCAATAATTAGTTGTTGTGCTCAATTCTAATCTGAGACATTGATCGGACAATCTCATTTAATGTGAACCATCAGAACAATGTCTCATATTAGAAATTACCCAAAAAAAAGTCTCATATTAGAATTGAGCATAGCAACTAATTATTGAGTCCACCACCATTGAGCACCTGAGAATCCCTCTCCACACGAATATGGAATATTTCTTACCCCAAACAAATTTTTGCAATCAACAGTCCTTTGTTGTCATGGAAGCAAGAATTGATACCGTATTCATACTGCAGATAATGGCATTTGATTCAGTTCACGGTGGTATGAAGGAAAGTTACTACTCTTTCGGAGTTCAAAACAAGATAAGAACATTACCCAGATCCATAAAAAGTATGTTATTTGGAAGGCATTCTGCAAACAAAAATGGTCAAGCTGATTAGTACAAAATTATAGTTTCAGCAATGCTTGCAATGTGCTTTAGCAATTCAAAGATTCTTGTAGTTTTCTGCAATGTGCTGTTGTCTGAAAATGAGAATATTGTTTCAGTACCTGAAACAATGCAAAGTGTATGAGATGAAGCACCAACTGAGGCCGGCCGAACCAAAAGTACTTGTCTGAACCCTGTACAAGAGGCATGCCTTGGACTACTGCATGTCTCTCCGTTATCTCAAGGGCCATCTTCGTTACAACAGCTTGCAGTTTTGTACCAACAGCTAATATTATCTGAGAATGCGCGACGTGTTAGTCATTTATCGATCCTTTTGCGTATCAGAGGGTAACATAAAACAAACTTACAATGACAGGAATTAAGGATGCCCAAAACAGCGCTCGCCACCCTGAAATAAATCAATAAGTTACAAGAATATCATGCCGAAGAGACATAAGAAGATAGTTGTCATTTCTAATCCCAAACAATGTCTCCCGATTAAAAATTCTTATGTGCCGAATTCTATTTGTGGTCGTTGGATCGAAAGCTGACGGCCACAATCAAGTGATCATATTTGCGGGTTTAAATAGATAGATCCGGCCCGTTATACCCGCCCGTGAATTTGACCCGTTTGATCGTGGGCATCGTATTTTCATCCGACGGTCACAAATAGAATTCACTCGGGGCATAGTGTTCGGGACTAGAAAATTTCTGTAAGAAGATATGGTCAAAATCTTGTGCAAACCTTCAACATTTAGGAGCAAGAACACCACAAATGATGCCCACAACACTGGACTGCCAACAATAATAACAAAATGGAAAGCAGGATTCAGACAGCAAGAACCTCTTATCTCACATATATATGTTAACGGACTCAAGAAGTTCCAGTGTGCCTGAAGATGCAAAGTTACCTCACTCCAACAACAGTCTTGAAGTCATCTTCCAGTGATCTTTTGATGTACTTTTGGAAGTTAAACTTGGTTCCAGGAGCCAAATGAACCTTAAACAAACCGACCGACTTTTTATAAGAAAAAAAACAGAAAAAGTACCAAGTCAAGGACAAGTAAACACTAGGGAAACTCACAGCAATGAACCCATTGCGCAGTGTCAGGTAGTCAGATTTGCTAACAGACCTAAAAAACTGTCGGACGAAGCATCCCTGCAGTGAAGACATTTTTGAAGGGTGAATAAAAATATTGGTAGGTAGAGCATGCAAGCATAGCTGAGAAGAAATAAGAAGTAACAATCAAACAACAGCAGAAAGTTTTTCTCACAATATAAAAGAACAAGAAATTCCGAGTCCAGAAACTAGTATGCGCCCTGACGAAAGATGTTTCATGAGAAAGCCTGAATCTTGATGGATCTGCCAGTTCAGAGTTACAACAGAAAATCAGGAAGTGCCACTTTTACGGTGAGTAGTTAAACTGAGATTCGGAAAATCCAGGACATTGAATAAGCACATTTCTATACCAGTGTTGAACTCATAATCGTGAGTCAAAGTCTCCAGCTCCCATTGTTTCCAGCCACGAATCTGCATAGCAAAGTTAAAAGAATGTTTAACAGAGTTGCTCCAGTAAATATTTGGAAGATGAAATGCACTTCATCTTCCAGGCAAATATCATCACTCAGGACCTCATATTTGCATACGACATGAGCTGATAAAGACAGGAGCCATATTAAAGAAGAACCTCTCCAAGATGAAAAGGGTTAAAGTGCTGATGGCACAACGCATGAAGAAGATGGCAGGCAGCTATAAAAGTATATGAATATGTACAATCCTCATCACCTTAAGTCTACCCAGGAACATTGTAGCAGCACTGTAAATGACATGGAAGACTGCTAAAAAGAAAATTAGGATGTGTATCTGATGAAGCCCATCCACTGATATAAGTCCCACATGCCCCTGCATTCAGAGTCAGGTTAATACTACAAAGACATCATGCAATTCTGCTTTCATAATGAAAAAGAAAACTAGAAGAGAAATCTAAGAGATAATAGAGAGATAATGGAAGTGAAGACGAGCAAAACACACAGAAGCATTCTGACGAATTCTTTAGAGTCGACTTCTGTTACACAGATGGATATCAAATTTCATGATTTCGATAAATCTGCAAGAATTTCATGTTCAGCAGATGAAGAAACTTCAAGGAAAAGACACTTGGATGTGCTGTGCGAAGGAAGACTATTGCATTCTGGATTTTGCAAGCACTTAGGAATGGTAGCCTCAATAAAATGAAATTTTTGGAAGCATTCGATAAGGATTAGTTGCCATCCTTACATATTCTTTCCATCTGAGTTTCACTTAGAACATGTGAAAACAAGTTAACTCATCCAGCAGCCGTGACCAATCAAATAGAAACCATTTCAGAAAACGGATCATAAGAAAAGAAGCACAAATGAATACCTCCTTGCAGGTAGGTTCACTTTTGCCTGCTAAAATCCGACGCTCAAGTGACAAAAGCCTCCGACCATTTTTTCCCTTAGTATCATCACCTTTTGGCTTCGTGCAAGGCAGCATTGTGTCAGCAACACCAACGGGTATGCATATATCAGCAATGTAATATTGGCTGAACACAAGGATGAGCGAGATGAAACCAAGTATCATCAACTCTGGCACGACCAAAACACAT
>JAOYMZ010088865.1:0-10947 GCA_025802335.1 Pinguicula primuliflora
AAAAAATCGAGTTCTAAGAAAAATCCAGAGTTATGTGGAGCCACTGATACTATTACTCATGATATATCTGATATTGTTGAAATGCAGAAAACTTCGAAGAAAGTGGTACAGACGGCGAGTGGGACATATGTTCCAGTGAAAAGTGCCGACATTATTGGAATATATCTATCTATCCGATTATCCAAGTGTCTTTATGTGTCGTCGTTATCATACAAATTATTATCTATCAGTCATATTTCGAAGGAGTTGAACTGTGTGGTTCTAATGTATCCTACCTTATGCATTTTACAGGATATCCATTCGAGGAAGAAAATTGGGCGTAGAATTGAACGGGATGACCTGTACTATGTGGATGAAGTGGCCTCCGAGGGGCAGACACTCTTGACTCAGGAGTCACCTGATCCCCAGAGTTGGCTATGTCATCGTCGATTGGTATACCTGTTCCACTCTTATCTCTGTCAGTTATTTCCCCAGCTTTCTAAATTTTCTTTCCATTGTGAGGCTTGTGTTTTGGCCAAAAGCCATAAACAATCATTTATTTCAAAGCATACTCGTATTTCGCACATTTTTGCATTAGTCCATTCTGATGTTTGGGGTCTTGCACCTGTGATTGGGGATCAGGGTCTTCGATATTTTGTCCTCTTTATTGACGTTTGCACTCGTATGACTTGAGTTTATTTTTTAAACAACAAATGAGATGTGTTTGATAAATTTATTCAATTTTACATCATGGTGTATACTCAGTTTCATACAAAAATTCCTCTAAAGTACTGCTTAAGCACCAATTCTTCTAAAGCACCGCTTAATATCCCTGCTAATGAACAAAATGATATTTTACTTACTAACTCTTTTGGATGTCTTGATGCTGAGGAAAATGATGTTGGACCAGCTGCTAGAGTGCCACCACAAGCTGTTGCTGAGGTATCCCATAAAAACAGCAGCCCCAATGCTCAAGGAGCACGGCCAGGCTCTTCCTTGCCAGATTCTGGTTCTGGAGGCAACTCCAACAAGTCCCACTCCAGCAAGAAAAAAACTGTCTGTTAGAGAAGAAAAAAACTGCCTCTCAGACTACAGGAGCAGACACTGAGTCCCTTGAAAATCCTAATATCAATGATTGTCATACCACAGCTGAGATGAATGGTGAAAAGCAGAATCTTGCCTCTGACTTGATCTACCGGGATGAAGGGATATTGGATGTAGTTTACTCCTCCGAGGAGGAATTGAACATGGTGGATATTCCTGTAACTGTGGGCCCCTCTATCCACACTCTGGTCGGTAGCAGTGGCTGATACCACCCTTTCAGAAGAATCTGAATCAGGCACTGAGACAGATGCTCCCCCAGTCAAGCATTGGCAGGATATGGAAGCGGATGTTCCCCGGTATAATAAGAAGACTCGCTCCAAAAAACCTAAAGATTACTATAAGGCCTCAACTATCCTGACAAGATCCTAGACAAGTCAATGAATCTGTCAGCTCTGATCTGGAACATTAGAGGAGTCCACAATCCTCCAACTTTGCACAGATTGAGGAAAATCATAAAGTTGCATCAACTATCCATCCTGGCATTACTGGAACCGATGCAAGATCCTTCTCAAATTTGTAGCGACGGTGCGCCGGTACAGATCGGCCCCAGTGAGCGCTGCATGGCGCTCAACCCGGCGACCTCCGCCACCAGTAGATCCAGACCCGGCGGCCCGAAGCCCGACAAACCCCAGTTCGACAAAAATAGATCCGGCGCTGCCCGGCAAACCCTACACTCGCCGTCTCCACGGCGCCCCTCAGAGGTGGCGACCGCCACCGCACACCACAGCATTCCGGCCACCACAGCGGATGGATTTCAGGCCGCACAGCAGTGCAGTGTCTCCCTGGCCGTGCCCCCATGGCACGGTGACTCATCGCTGCCGCACACGTACTGTGCGGCGACGCCCCTCAAACCCTAGGGTTTGAGGGGATTGGGCCAGCCCAAAAATTGGACTGGCCCCCAAGCCCAATTTACTAGTTCGTACTCTCAATTGGGCTGGGCCAATTACTCTTGGTCCATTTATCGCTTTCGCAATCGTACGCTTTGAACTACGTTCACTTTCGGAGCTAGTTATGTATAATTGCTTTTATTAATAAAATCAAAAATTTCGAAAAAAAAAAAGACAAGCTGCATTTCCACTCCTGCTTTTCCAATGCAGACAGTACTATCTAGTTTTTCTGGCAGAATCAATGGGATGGCGCTGTGGTGTATGAGTCCCCCCAGCTTGCTCTCCTAAAAATGCAATCTGTTGACTCACCATTCACATTCTTCTTGGCTGGAGTGTATGCACAGAATACAAGAAATGAGACGCAACAGCTTTGGGATGCAATGGCGCAGAACTTCCAACCGCTCACCCTCCCTCTCCTGGTAGGTGGGGATTTCAATATTATTCTTTCCTCGGATGAAAAGGCTGGAGGTCTCCCTATACACATGGGCACCGCACAAGATTTTCAACAAGCCATAAATCTCTGTCAACTGAAAGATGCTGATTTTTCTGGAAATAAATTTACCTGGTCTAATAACCAAATAGGGCCGGATAAAATTCTGCAGTGATTGGATAGAGTACTATTATCCGCTGAATGGATATCCTTTGCACCTATATGCACTGTGCACCATCTCAACAGATTACAGTCAGACCATAATCCTTTACTTATTAGTGCCTCAACCTCTCCACAATCAAAAGTATCACGGTTCCAGTTCCAGGAATTCTGGTTACTGCATAACACCTTCAAACAGACTGTGGCCAAGTCTTGGGAGGAACCCATCTGCAGCACCAATGGGTTTATCCTGGGAGCAAAACTGAAAAGGCTAAGAGCGGATCTTAGACAGTGGAATAGAGAAACCTATGGGAACATCTTTCAGAACATCAAAAATGCGGAAGATAAAATTGCCAATCTTGAGATCCAATATGACACATCAGGTCTGGCAGAGGACAGGATGGCTTTGTATCTGGCAAATGCAGAATACAAGCAACACTTATTAGCCGAGGAAATCTATTGGCGACAAAAATCCCAGATTAAATGGCTTAAAGAGGGAGATAAGAACACATCTTTCTTCCATAAAACAATAAAGATGAACAAATATAGGCCTCAGACACTGCAACTACTTGATGAAAATGGTATATGGGTTTCAGACTCTCCTACTGTGAAGAATATGCTGCTAGATCACTTTTCATCTCATCTGACAGCAGGAATGATGGAAGAAAATGATACTATGCTTCAGTTCATACCATCACTAATCTCAGCCTCTACCAACAAGACACTAAGCTCCTGGCCAGATTCAACTGAGGTCAAAGACACAGTTTTCAGTATGTCCAAGGATAGTGCACTAGGTATGGATGGATTTACAGGTGCGTTTTACCAATCCTGCTGGGACATAATAGGTAATGATGTATATCAAGCTGTCCTATCATTTTTTGCTGGAGGGGAACTCTCTGGAGCATATTCTAGCACATTATTATGCCTTCTTCCAAAAATTACTCCTGCAACCACTTGTTCTGATTTTAGACCAATCAACCTATGCAACTTCGCTAGTAAGATAATCTCTAAGCTGCTTGCCAACAGACTTCGTATAGTGCTACCTTCTATTATCTCTCCGCAACAAAGTGGATTTGTTCTAGGGAGAAATATCTCAGATAACATCCTTCTAGCACAGGAAATGTTGCACTACCTGCACAGACCAATAAGAGGACACAACACTGCGCTCAAACTTGATATGGCTAAGGTCTTTGACAGAGTTTCTTGGCTCTACTTAATTAAAGTCATGAGAGCTTTCAGCTTTGATGAAATATTTATTGACCGGATCTGGCTTATAATTTCTAATTGCAGTTTCTCCTTATTATCTGAGGGCTCCTCCCATGGTTATTTCAAATCCTCTAGAGCATTAAGGTAAGGAGACCCTCTATCCCCACTGCTATTTATTATTGGTGTAGAAGTACTAAGCAGAGCGCTTAATGCTCTCATGTCAGACCATCCGTCCTACAGCTATGGCGTACCTCGTGCTTGTCCTCTCAACTCTAACTTAGCTTATGCTGATGATATTATCATATTCTATCGAGGTTCAAAACCAGCCCTTGAAGCAGTGCTAAAACTGTTGAAAGACTACAAAATTTGCTCGGTGCAGTTAGTAAATATTAACAAAAGCAGCTATATTATCTCCTCAAAGGTGACATCCTTGTGAAGAAATCTTATCACTCAATGGACTGGTTTTTAGCATACTCCTCTGCCCGTGAAATATCTAGGGATCTCTCTATACACGGGAAGAAAGCATGTGGCTCTTTTTTTGGGCTTGCTCACTAAGATTCAACAAAAGCTAGATGGTTGGACAGCCTCCTCTTTATCTGGCTGGGGCAGATTGATCCTAATTAAGCATGTTCTTGCCAGCATTCCAATCTTTTTACTGATGGTGCTAGACCCTCCTTCCAGTGTTCTAAAAAAATTGGAGCAAATCCTGTCAGATTTCTTCTGGGGTTGGCTTGACAACAAAAAATGGCTACATTGGAAATCATGGAAGAATATTTGCCTCCCGGTGGCAGAGGGTGGCCTTGGCTGCAGACGACTCAGTGATATAAAGTAGGCACTTAGCATGAAGCTATGGTGGTGTTTCCAACAACACAACAGTCTCTGGTCAGACTTCATGATGCATAAGTATTGCGCTACTACCCACCCTAACTTAGCGACTCCGAAGCCTACAGATTCACATGTTTGGAAACGCATGCTCAAGGTCAGACAGGTAATGTTGGAAAATACATATTGGCTCCTCGGCTCTGGGACATGTTATTTTTCCATTGATAATTGGCACAATCTGGAAAAATTCAACGAAGACATGCATCCTCATTTGGCTTACATGAAGGTAAAAGACTTTTGGATCAACAGTCATTGGAATGAAAACATGCTGAACAGCTCCATTCCGCAGCATCTGATTCCCTCAATTTTGCAAATCCATATTGCTGCAAGAGATGAGGATGAAATGATATGGAAGCCGTAACTTAATGGAAAATTCTCCACCAAATCAGCATGGCATACTGTGTGCCACCGCTCTACTCCTTCCTCTGTTTTTAATTGGTTTTGGCACTACAGAATCCCGCTAAAAATCAGCATCTTCATGTGGCGATTATTTCATCACATTTTACCAGTTGACTCTAATATTTGCAGGAAAGGAATCACTTTGGTTTCCAAACGCTCTTGTTGCTCTCATTCAGGCCATATAGAGACATTGAACCATCTACTTTCAGAAGGTGAGCTTGCTACGTATGTCTGGCAATTTTTTGGCAACATATTTAGTATCTGTTACTCATCTCATATGCTGGAGCATAGAATTGAGGCCTGGCCAATGAGCTCAGCATCACAGTCTATCATTTTTATCCGGAAATTGATTCCAATACTTATATGTTGGGAGATCTGGAAAATGCGCTGCTCTATCCGCTATGATGAAAAGTCTTTAAATATGGATGTTGTTACATATGCGGTTCTGGAACTTGCACAAGATATTCTGCAATCCTCCAAATTCCCTGCGCCATCCTCAGCGTCCGAGCAGCAGATATTATCAGAGCTGGATATTTCTCTACCTCTACAAACTAGTAGCACACTCCAATGCTTACAATGGCAGCCTCCAATCTCACCAAATGTTCAGTTAAGTATTGATGGCAGCGCATCCCCCTCCTCAGCAGGAATTGGTGGTGTTTTCAGGGATTTACAAGGAAAAGCAGTCCTGTGTTTTTATGCTAGAATCAGGCCATGTTCTGCCTTAGAAGCATAAGTTGCAGCTTTGGAATATGGCATCTCATTGGCCATCCAAAACGGTTTTCAACAATTAGTTATTACCATTGACTCAATGTTGTTAGTACAGGGTCTTTTGCAGGTTGGAAACTCCCCATGGCGAATCCGATCCAAGTTAAAGCTCATCCTTGCCAAGCTTCCCTGCAATATCACAGTTTCCAACATTGTTACCGTGAACTCAATCAAATTGTCGATTCCTTGGCTAAACGTGGGAGACTGCTACAGGGGACTCATCCTGAAGTTCATAGACTTCTACCTGAAGATATTAGACCACTGGAGCAGCAGGATGTGCTACAGCCATATAACATGTTACAATGCTCGAGACATATCTAGCTACAAGGGACTCTTCCTCAAACACCTCATAGGCTTTGTACTAGATACATCTATTTTACTCATTGTAAAGGAAGATATAGGGTGTCATACTCTTTCCTCCCCGAGGATTTTCCCTGCCAGGAGTTTGCCGAAGGGAGGTTTTAAGGAGGTGAGACTATATCATCCTAAGTCATTTTATTGGAGGGCCAGGAGTTGGCTTTGTAGGTGCATGGCACCAGTTTCTCATTAATAAAAAAAATTTAAACGAAAAAAAGTTTCATACAAAAATTCAAATTCTTCAGTCGGATAATGTGGATGAATTTGTGAATCACCAGATGAAAACTTTTTGCTCTGAAAAAGGTATGCTACACCAAACTTCTTGTCCCGATTCACCACAACAAAATGGTGTAGCAGAAAGAAAAAATCAATTTCTTCTTGAGATTACCCGTGCTTTGATGATTGAGTTTCATGTCCCATCTCTTTTTTGGCTGGAGGCTGTCGCGACATCGGTTTTCTTGGCTAACTGCCTACCCACATAGAGTTTGGATTTTCGAACACCTGTTCAGGCATTGACTGATTTTTTGTCTATTCCACCATCTATGTCTTTATCTCTCCATGTTTTCGGGTGCACAGTCTATGTTCATATTTCAAAAATCCGCAGGCCGAAGTTTGATGCGTGTGCAGAAAAATGTATTTTTGTGGACTATGGGGGCTCGTAGAAAGGGTATCACTGTTATCACTCCCTGACTAGACGTCTCCTTACTATCATGGACCGTAACTTTGTCGAAACTGAGTATTATTATATGTCTCATAACCAATCAAGAAGTCAGGGGGAGAATATGGTGACATTTGACTCTCTTGATTGGTTGGCATCCCATGGCTTGCCAAAGTCGATGCATGTGCCTCCCGCGCCAAGCCCAGATCTAGATCCTTCGACTCTTGTATCTCATGTGCCTCACGCACCAGCCCATCATCCTTTCCTACACCCATGCATGCGCCTCACGTGCCAGATCCGTCTCACAAGTCAGGCAGACCACCCTCGGATGATATAGACACTGGATGACCAGACCAGGGGGACCATCTCAACTGTCTCCTCCTACGGATATTCAAGTAAATGGTACCTCCTCTGAGACTCTATATTCTATGGCTGACTATGATGCAGGACCTGACTCGGGGACATCCAAGTACGTCCTTCCTCAGAGGGATACTCGAGGAGTGAAGCCAAAGAAGTATACTTCGGATCATGATTCTAAGACGAAGTGATATCCAATTGTTGATCTGGTCAGGGAGAGTCTTATTGAAACTGCTCGCGCATTCACAATTGCAGTTTATGTTGATGAAGTACCTCAGAATGAGGTAGAGGCTATGTGGAGACCTGAGTGGAAGAGAGTTACGGAGGAAGAGATAGATGCCTTGAAAAAAAATGAGACCTAAGAGATATGTCAGTTGCCTAGAGGAAAGAGACCTGTCGGCTGTAAGTGGATTTATACTGTGAAGAGGAAAGCAGACGGATCTATTGAATGATATAAGGCTTAGCTTGTTGCGAAAGGGTACACTCAGACGTATGAGATTGACTACTCAGAGACATTCTCTCTAGTAGCAAAGTTGGATACAGTTCAGATATTGTTCTCGATTGTGGTGAATTTAGACTGGCATCTGCATCAATTCGACCTGAAGAATGGTTTCTTACATGGAGATCTGAGTGAAAAAGTGTATATGAAGGGTCCACTTGGTATTTCTGATGATTTTGGTGCTAATGAAGTGTGTAGACTGAGGAAATCTTTATATGGTTTGAATCAGTCTCCCCGGGCTTTGTTCGGGCGGTTCACATTAGCTATGAACAAGTATGGATATCTACAGAGCAACACTGATCACATTCTGTTCTCGAAACGTCTTACTCAGAGCATTATTTGTCATATTATATATGTTGATGACATGATCATTACTTGAGACGATATAGAAGAGATTGAAAACTTGAGGAAGAATCTCTTCAAAGAGTTTGAGATGAAAGACTTATGAATGCTTAAATATTTTCTTGGTATTGAGGTGGCTCGTTCACGACAGGGGATTTATATTTCATAGAGGAAGTACATTCTAGATCTATTAGCAGAGACGGGACTACTGGAATGCAAGACAGCTGACACTCTGTTGGTGGTGAATCATGGTCTCAGAATTGTGGAAGGGGCCGAGAGCACAGACAAAGCAAGATATCAGCACTTGGTGGGAAAACTGATCTACATAGCCCACACTCGGCCGGACATTGCGTATGCTGTGGGGGTTGTGAGCCAGTTCATGCACAATCTCCAGAAGAATCATATGGATGCAGCTTTAAGGATAGTAAGGTACTTGAAGGGGTTCCCTGATATAGGGATCCTATTTCGAAGAAATGGACATTTAAGGATTGAGACCTATACCAATATTGATTGGGCGAGCAATCCAGTTGATCGTCGCTCTACCTCTGGATATTTCACTATTGTTGGCAGAAATCTGGTCACATGGAGGAGTAAGAAGCAGAAAGTGGTTGCATTATCTAATGATGAGGCTGAATTTCGTGGAGTAGCTCATGGTGTGGGAGAAGTCTTGTGGATAAGGAAGTTGATGACAGAGTTAGGTTTTGCACCATCTCAAGCGTGCCCTTTGCGGTGTGATAATCGGGCAGCCATTCAGATTGCTCAGAATCCAGTCCAACACGATCAGACTAAACATGTGGAGGTGGACTGCCATTTTATTAAAGAGAAACTCGTGGATGGATGCATAACACTTCCCTTCGTGTGGTGTGAGGAGCAACTAGCTGATATCCTGACCAAAGCCGTGAGCGGTTAAATCTTCCAAGATGTATTATTCAAGTTGGGCATCGAATACCCGACACCCAACTTGATGGGGAGTGTTGGGAAATTGAATGTAATTAAGGAAAGGATATTAAGTGATAATCCTTTCTTACTAGAATCCCTTAAATCACGGGATTATGCAAATCATGGGGATCGTGATATGTGTGTATAAATGTAACCTCAAACAAGTGAAAAACACACAAGAAAAATCCTCCCGTGGATGTAAATAATTGCCGAACAACGTAAATTTCGTATTCTTCTTTTCTACAGTGCATACATGATCCGATCTGAGAGAGACGGATCAATTTTCTAACACTGCTCCACTATGCAATTCCTTTGGGAAACCACAAAGCAGTATCCTTTGGGAAACCACAAAGCAATATCCTTTGGGAAACCACGAAGGCTGGGTTTGATATCCAGGACAAAATAAACCTGGTTTTGGAAAACTGTAGGATAACTAAGGAAGTCCTTCAGTAATCCTCAGAAATCCTGTTTGGTAACAACTACGTTTCAAGAGGGATAACTTTAACTGTCTGTTTGGTATCAAAGGAATTACATAAGGGTTTAGGACAGAATTTGTAACTTTTACCATTTTGCCCTTACTTTATTAACATTTTATAAAAACGTGAGCAACATGCAGAACACGCGTAAGTGCAAAACTACCTTCATCAAAGTCGCAATAAAGCAAAAAATAGTAACAACATTGTCACAACAAACTACCAACCTCAAAATCGCAACAAAACCGAACATAATCAACGCAGTCGCAACATAACCGAACATAATCAACATAGTCGCAACAGAAATGAACATAATCAACATAGTTGCAACAGAAACAAACATAATCAACATAATCGCAACAGAAACGAACATAATCAACATAGTCGCAACAGAAACGAACATAATCAACATAGTAGCAGTAAGAGTGCATCTAAATCAGTAAAGTCAGCTGGAATCTCCTGCTATCAACCCTAAAGCAAACCTGCGGCGACGATCATCATCCAAAATCTGCCAAATCCTAAACTTCTCGTCATTCTTCAATGATTGTCAACGATGTGAAGTTGCTGTGTGAAGGTGAGATCTTCAATTTGTTCAACCTGCTTCAATAATGTAGTCGTCTTCGTGTCGGGTCCACCCTTTTCCACAACATCCTTCTTCATAGCTAGCATCTCCTGACATACTGCCTCGACCGAAGCTAAAGCTTTAGACGCCCCTAATTCCAGCTCCAAGGGCACCTCTATCTTGGCCTTCTTCTTACGAGCCCTAACTGTACGTGAAGCACCATTTTGTGCGGCAGTTGTGGATTTGTCAGAGGTTGGGGTTTCGTCCAGATCTAGTTTCGAAGTCTGTTGCTCGTCCTCCTCCTCCTTGTACTCATCAATAATCTCCCTCCAATGCTCTGGGGAGTAGTGTTGTGCTTCAACGGTCACGTGATCTCTTGCACCTGAGCTAGTAGCCCAAAATTGACCACACAATTCAGCCCATTGTTCATAGTAGGGGAAAAACTTTTCCCTCAACGTCAAGAACTTGCTGTTTGACTATTACAACAAACAAAAAACAGTTAATACAAATGATATGTAATAAATAATTAACTAAACTAGAACCTGTAGTGCACTAATTCATAATTAACTAAACTAGAACCTGTAGTGCACTAATTCATAATTAACTAAACTAGAAAAGGAGTCATAATATCTCTTGTAACTCTTTCCATATGTCCTCAGAGTCCACGACAATGCTATGGGTGCTCTAATCAATCGCCACCCCACTTCTCTTAGCAAACTCTGAAATCAATCTGTAGCTTTTGGCCCAAGAGTGTAATTTGTTGTCAACGTTCGGGCCCTTAACCCTGCTCTCGGGGACTTGACTCCTGATTTGCGTTGTACATTTTTCGTATGCACCTCAAATTGAAATGGTTAGACTCGTGAGTTCAGTTAGAATTGAAATCAGTAATTCAAATCACAATATAATGAACATCATCACAAATTCTACAAACCTGGCCTCCAGCCTTGAC
>JAOYMZ010088876.1:0-10946 GCA_025802335.1 Pinguicula primuliflora
GAGGAAAAAAATAGAAAAAACACTTTTTGCACCAATTATTGCACCAACGATTGCGTCTTCAGTCTTCAGAAATCAGAGCTCCAGCCTTCGGACTTTTCGTAAGTGCTTGGCTGGGCTGAAAGTTGATTACGAACAGAATCTTTGTTCCCCGGCTGAAAGAGTGAATGGACTTCAAAATTCTGTTGGGTTTCAAATTCTTTTTATAGTCCCTAAGATTCGATTTTTTTTTCTGGGCTGGGGGTGCCCGGGCCCCCCGGGCACCTTGGTGCATCCGCCCATGGTGACACTCACATTCCTACCAACTTAACCTCCACGTGCACACCTGCATACACAAGACCCAGTTGTCCTAGAGCTCGATTTATTCAAAATCCGTTGACCCGAGTGTGATGGATCGGGCGGTCGTTGAGTCGTGTTTAGAGCCGGCCCAATTTATATAAAATTTATCAGTGTTTTAATTAAAATTTATAGGTTTGCGTGCCCACTGTTATCTTTGTTGTGATTTAGGCTCTCGTCTTGTGAGTTGAACATAGTAGTATCCGTTAGATATCATTAGTTGGTAATTGGTCTAGTGACTATATGATGTGGAAAAAACTGTGTTGCTAAAGCGTTGGATGGTCAGGGTCTGCCCAGGCAGACTTAGGTGATTGTGTTATTAAATCTGTATTGTTTTTGTTTGTTTAATATGACTACCGGAATAGAAATAAGTATATTTGATGTGAAGAAAAATTTTACGCGTTGTTGGAGTAGGTGCTATGAAAAATGCTCTGCCCAGCTCGTCAATATTGGAAAGAGTTGTTTTATTATATCTACGAGTTTTATGCTTCACAAATTGCTTTAATTAAATTTTGGATTGAATTTCAGTATTCAACTTTACCTGTAACTTATTTGTGAGGTCCTTTATTTTTGAAAAAATTAATCTCGCTCTTTGATCCGATTATTATAAAAATTAAGGACCTCCCATTTATTCTGCTTATGTGGAATACAATGAATGAAAATAACAGCATTTGAGAAGATCTGTTGGGCATGGGACAATACGGTGGTTGAGTACAATGTGGAGGCATTAGCTGAAACAACTGAAATAGGTGAATCATACAAACTGTGGAATCTGGCGAAAAGATTGGGAGTATCTGCCGAATGCTCAGATGAGATGATGGCAAAGAAAATAGAGCAGCTAGATGAGTGAGCTTTCAGAAATTATGAGGAGAAAGAAAAGGATGTGCCTCTAGCAACAATGACTTAATGTGGATCACGACCTACAACATAAGATGTCTGGGCGCACCAAGCAAGAAGAGCGCTATATGTGAATAAGTGAGATCGGAAAGAGTGGATTTCTTGTGTATATAAGAAACAAAAATGCGGTCATGCAGTAAAAGAAAATGTCAACGTGTATGGAGTGATGAAAATTTTGGGTGGGTTCATATGGATTCTGTTGGAAGCTCGGGTGGTATATTATGTATCTGGAAAAATTCGATATTTCAACAACTTACCAGTGTTATGGAAGAGAGATATGTTGTTGTGAGTGAACATTGGGGATCAGAGCAGTACGAGGTTACAATCATAAATGTTTATGCTCCATCTTCAGTACCTGAGAATAGATTATTGTGGGAGCATATTAAGAAATGTATGCCCTTTTATTAGTTGAGATTTGAAACAGACACGATCCGATTGATTCAAGTTTATATGTGTGCATGCGTGACCCAATATATTATGAATTTAGGCTTACACACTTAAAAGCTAAAATAAAGTAAAATACCACATATCACCAGATAACATTATTTATTGTCCCTATAGTCTTGATGCCTAGACTGTTTTACATGTTTACCATTGAAGCCCTACTATACTGCATTTGGATTTCGACCTCGAAGGTTATTATTGCAATGTTATTTTTTTTGGGAAAGTCTACGCCATAAATTTCTGGTCCTATAGAAAAATAATAAAATATTTATTAATATATTAATATTTAATATTTTGATAATAAATATTAAATATTAATATATTAATAAATATTTTATTTTTAATTATTATTTTAATTAATTATTATTTTTAAAATAATAATTATTGCAATGTTTCACTGCCGTAATATTGCAATGTTTCACCGCCGTAATGCTTATTATTGCAATGTTTCACCGCCGTAATGTTTATTATTCCAATGTTTTACGGCGGTGAAACATTGCAATAATAACCTTCAATTGATGTAACGAAACTGTCATAATATTAATTAGTATTTTTAATAAAGTTCAGCATTTAAGGGTTTATTCGGATTTAGGGTTTTAGTTTTTCGACGGCGAAGCTGCCGTAATATTGATTACAATTTTTAATAAAGTTTAGCATTTAGGATTTATTAGAGTTTATAATTTAGGATTTAGAATTTAGGATTTCGATTTTTTGGCGGTGACATGATAATAAATGCAATTTTTAATATGATTTAATATTTTGAAATTAGCAAGACTTTTAAATTTAAATTTTAAGGTCTAATTTTTAAAAAAATTGTATTTATTAAATATTAATAATTTAATTTTAGGGAACCATAATTTTCTAATTTTTGATCCCATTACCTTTTTTTTTTAATTGTTTCCCCTCATCTTTTGTCGTCCATTTCAAATGATTTTACTTTACAGCATAATTATTTGCTCCCATCCCACTCCAATTCAAAAAGAAAACGTGGAACCATATTTGGCAAATTCATCCGTCCCATCTCAAAGATCGCCACTTCTTATTTCCCCATACAACCAACAGTTTCACGAATCAGAAAATCATCGTGCCTTTCAACTCCACTATATCTTGTCACAGTTTCAGTATTTCTGTTCATATCATTGTTGCCTGACTTTCCATATTTGAAGAAAGATCTTGGAGCACGCTCGGACTAGAAAAAGATGAAGTGACCAGAACAGTATTCGACAAGTCGTAAAGTGAGAGGGCGTCAGCCTGGCATCCCGCCACAAGATCGGGTCGTAGTTTTTTTTTAAAGAAATTCCGGTTGGGCTGCCGCATAGGCCGTGCCTGAGGAGTCGTCCAGCCACCGGACCACCTTGACGGGTCGAACAGACCAAATCGGACCGGCCAGCCAGAAAAAGCCGCCTAGGCAGACATCTAAAACACTACCTAAACTAAATTGAAAATCCATTGAAAACAAACCTAATCGATTGAAAATTAGAAAACAGATTAGACATTGGTTTTTCAATCGAAGTGTTTGTCCCTTACTAGTTTTGAAACTTTAGTTGGACTAGTTTAGGTAGAAATTGTGGGAAAAATCTATTAGATTGGGCTAAATGTTTTAATGATGACATCCACATTCCTAGTAAATTGACTCCACACACACATACTCAAGACTCACGTATATGGGCTTGATTTACTCCAAGGCTCGGTGACCCGATTATGGGTCGGACGGCCCGTGACCCGTATTTAATGGCAAAGTGCTGAAGTATTTGTCTCATACCGGTTGTGAAACCTTAGTCGGATTAGTTTAAATAGAAATTGTAGGGATAACCTATTACCTTAGGTTCAAGGTTTTAATGATGACACCTACATTCCTAGTAAATTGACCCTCGCACCCACACACTCGAGATCCGTATATATGAGCCCAATTTACTCCAAGGCCTGATGATCCGATTACTCGTATTTATGGGCCGGGTCAGATTTCTAATCTTTCTTCAATTTATGTAAGCGTATTAAATGCTTATTTTGTATCTCTTCTTGATTTTTCCTTTTACTTCTCATTTTCATTCTTATTCTTCTTCTCCTTTGAAACTTTTAGAGTGTTTGCAAAATCTTTGAAAAAAATAGATAAAATCTCCTTCCTTTTAAAAGTGGAAGGTAAATTCATTTAATTATTTACAAAATAGTCATTAAAAGTAGAAGTGGGAAAAAGTAGTCTCCTACATACTTCTCAAAAAAGGAGAATCTGACTTTAAAAAAAAAGTAGAAGGACAAGTAGAATTTTAGAACACTAATTTTGAAATAATCTGAAAAAAAGAAGAATGGAAAAATTATTCTAATGGACAGAACAAACACTAAATATAGTTGAAGTCACTAATAGAAGACCCCACAAAGGTTCGCGGGGCACACGCTCACTTAAATATGGAAAAAAAGTAACAATAATTTTGCAATCTCGAGATGTTTTTGAGTAATCTCGAGATGCGTGAGATATTTGACCATCTTGGCTGCAGCATGTTTATGAACAGGATTGTCATAAACATCTTGGCTGCTGCACAGGAATACGAGATCCTATTAGATCTTCTCAATCTTTTACTTGTATCTGCTTAACATTGGACTTCTACTCCCTGATAGATCCTTGGTGCGAGTATCAGTAGAGGAAGGTGATGACATTGGCTTAGCCCCAAGCATTTTGGTTTTCTCCAGGATATCATAAATATACTTACTCTGGCAAAGGTGCAAATCTGGACCATCTTGAGTAACCTGCATCCCGAGAAAGTAGCTTAACTCCCCCATATCACGAAGCTTGAACTGAGATTGCAGATAGCTGACTAGACCGTCTATCATATCCTGGTGGGTACCAGTGACTAGGATATCGTCAACGTACACAAGCACATAGATATGGATATCTGACTGATGTAGAGTGAACAACGATGTATCTAGTTGCGAACACTTGAAGCCATAGGAGAGGAGACTGGTGGAAAGTTTCATATACCAAGCACGAGGAGTCTGCCGAAGACCATATAAAGCTTTATGGAGACGGCACACATAATCGGGATGAGTAGATGAGACAAAGCCCGGTGGTTGCTCCATATAAACCTCTTCCAGAAGAACACCATTCAAGAAGGCATTAGAAACATCGAGCTGACGAATCGTCCAACTGAACTGGACTGACAAACAGAGAAGTATTCGAATGGTTTATGATTTAATAACTGGACTGAAGGTTTCCTCGTAATCCAACCCATATGTCTGCTCAAAACCACGAGCCACTAACCGAGCTTTGAAACGATCAAGAGAACCATCAGACTTAGTTTTCACTTTGTATACCCACTTGCTCCGGAGAAGACTTGGCCTGTAGATAAGTGGATGGTTCTCGAGGAAGCTGCACACTGATCATAGCACATACAGGATATTTGGATGTAAAGTACAAATGAAAATCAGAAAAGGATTTAGGTTTGAGTGATTGAGTTTGACTACGAGTAACAGGACGTGATGAATTATGTGCGATGACATGACTAACGGGAACCAAAGACGAGGACACCTCTATACCTGATGTGACGTGTGGGGATTCTGGTTCGGTTGAACCTCCTGAGGGTCGACTAGATCCCAAGTCAATAGCTGGATCAAGGCCCGGAGACATACCACTTGTTGTCTCGGGAGTAGTCTCCATCACAGAGGTTACCGTACCTAGTGTACCACACGGCAAACCTGGAATGGAGGATAACAGTGTGTCATCGGACAAGTGTGGCGTAGCGATAGGTGGGTCAAGGCCTGACGGCATACCACCAGCTTTTACGCGATTAACCGAAGCCACAGGGTTTTGAATGGAGGAAGATGATGACAAATCAGGTATATGTGTGTGCATAGGCAAAATATGAATACCTGAGGAAGACATTGCTCCATGTGAAGATGCTCCGACAGGGACAGTGTCAGTGGCCTTATCCAAAATACCCGGGAAACTTCCCTCATCAAAAACTACATTGCGGGATATATACACGCGTTTAGCGAGAGGTTCATAACATTTATATCCTTTGTGTTTGGTGCTATATCCTAAGAACACGCATTTTTTGCTACGAAACATATATTTTGACGAGTTATAGGGACGTAATAGGGGATAACATGCGCAACCAAAGACTCTAAACAGAGAATAATCCGGAATGGTGCCATGGAGTAAAAAAAACGGGTTGTCATATCGAAGTAAAGGTGTAGGCAAATGATTAATAATGTAATTAGCTGTAAACATACCATCAGGCCAAAAAGTGCGAGGTAAGTGTGCCCAAGATAATAGACATAAACTCATATCAACTAAATGACGATGCTTACGTTCTGCTACCCCATTATGTTGTGACGTGTGTGGACAGGATAATCGGTGTTGTATCCCATGTTTAGCTAAAAAGGATTTAAACATATTCGATACATATTCACCGCCACAATCACTTTAAAATTGTTTAATTTTTCTGGAAAACTGATTTTCTACAAATGCTTTAAATTCAGTAAAACATTTAAAAACATCAGATTTGTGAGCAAACGGATATAACCATGTAAAACGAGAAAAGTCATCAATAAATGTGACGTAATAACGAAAACCAGTGTTTGATGGAATAGAAGCGGTCCATACATTAGAATGAATCAAGTCTAATGTAGATGACGCAAATGGCAACTGCTTATTTTTACCGAACTGACATGCTTCACAAAAATTCAAGCAACTAGAACCTGAGACAAGCAAATTATTATCCTTAACTAGGCGACTGACTATGGGAGCAGCAGAATGACCTAATCGCTCATGCCAATTATTAAAATGCGCTTTGACACCAACCATACTTGTCAATGCACATTTAAGATTTGAAGTGTTTGACAAATTCACCGGATAAAGCCCATTAACACTAGGGCCCTTTAGGAGCGTCTTCCCCGTTTCGTTGTCCTTCACCTGATAGCCATATTTAGTCAAGATAAAGAAACAATTATTATCCCAACAAAAGTTGTAGACCGAAAGTAATTTGGCAAAGGCATTTGGACAGTGAAACACATTAGAAAGGATAAAGGAACCAGACAGGGTTGGATAAGTTAGTGAACCAGTGTGCTAAATTTTCAGAGACTCTCCATTACCTACAACGACCTCATTCCGTCCAATATAGTGTTCCTGTAATGAAAGATTGGCCAAATCATTGGTAATATGATTATTAGCCCCCGAGTCAGCAAACCACAACCCATTATCAAAAGCAGAGTTGGACTGGGCGGCCATGGCCATGAGTTCGGCAGGAGGATGTCGGCCTTGGAACGTATAATCCATACGGTTGTAACAGTCTAGAGCTGTATGACTGGTGCCTCCACAAATCTGGCACGCATACGGGTTGGCAAATTTCGAGTTGTTGGTGGGTTGCTCAAATTGGGCTTGGTTTGGAGAGAAAATCCCGGCCCTATTAGAGATATGGTAAGTGGGCTGTCTGGCCATATGAATAGGCCTGGAAACTCCTTGTCTCGGCCCAGTCTCAGAAGATTACATAACATACAAGGAAAATAGGAATTCAAATGCATATTATGCAACATGCAAGAGCAGACAAATCAACACATCTTTCGTGACTAAATATTCACAATTCAAGTACGGGACAAAATCTGGAATTGGCTACAAGTATTGTATCAGGAACCATGTAGCGGGTAGAATATAACATCATTCGTGGAAAGCAAACTACTAGAAATTACGGATCAAGCATAGTTCAGAATCTCCAAATAAAGAAATGCAATTCAGCTCAGAAAAATTGAAAAAGCAACACATCAAGATAAAATTGTGGAGAAAATTCAGATCCTCCTTTGGGGTCTGCTTAGTGCAAAGAAGAATTCGGTCACAGGATCGTCGATCACCACATGGATCGGAAACTCCATTCATATCCTTTCCAATTTTTTATTTCATACATTGTGAATTATGGACTACCAGGAAGGAAAACGAGAGCATCATTGTTATCACGACGTGAAGGCCGCACAATCCCACATCCCGACGGCGACGGTGGGGTCAGTATTCTCTTTCAAGTCTCTCTTTTCGAAGGATGCCTTCCCAGACCCTCCCCCGCTCACTCTGTTGCCAGGAGACGTCACACACTCCTTCGAAGGGGCAGTTCCACACATAGTCTTCAGCGAGAATGTTCATCACCAGATTGATCTCAGTATGGGTAACACTCTCACCGTCAGCAAGAATTGTAAGTGTACCTATAAGTTTAATTAATGAATTATAATATTCTTTTGATATTCATTAAAATATTGAAATTTTGCGGGTATAAGGTGGATGAGGCGTCAGGTTAGATCCGAGTCGCCTTGCCACTAGGGTGGGATAAGTACAGGCCCACTTCTAGGGTGGCCATGTCGGGTTTGGAGCAGCCGTGCCGCTTCCCTCTCCTCCCCATTGCCATTAGTGGGGTGTGTAACTCACCACTTGAGCTATTAAGGAATCAATCATAAAAAAAATTAATTATTTTGGATTAATTGATATAGTAACATTAATTTTATAATATAAAATTAAAGTATTTTTTTCTTCTCCCGAATGCTATGATGTCGAATTCTAATCTGGACCGTTGAATCAAAATTCAACGATTCAGATCAAAAGTATTTTTAAGTGAATGTTAAATGAGTCTAAGAATGACAATGGGGCGGGACGGGTCAGAGCCGCCCTGCAAACACATAGGGCGGACCCGGACTCGCACCCGCCCCACCCCGGTGACAGGGTGACCCGGACCCACCCCGCCCCGTGGAGGCCGGTTTTTCGGACCGGGTCGGGTTAAACCCGACCCATACCCGAAAATTTATTTTTATTTTTACTAAAATTAAACAAATAATTTTAAAAATAATGTTTAAGTATAAAAATTTTGCAAATAAAAGTAAAAAAATACTTACATATATTAATTAAAGGGGCGGGGTGGGTGCGGGGCGGGTCTCCCACCCCGGACCCGCCCTGGACTAGCCGACGGGGCGGGTCCAAAGCATCATCCCTATATGAGTCATTTGATCTGCACCGTTGAGTTTTGATCTAACGGTCCAGATTAAAATTCGGCATCATAATATTCTTGAGGTGAAGAAAATTCTAGAATTAAAATATAATTTGAATCAATATCTTTTATACAATTGCACAAAGCGATACTCATTCTAAAAAATGAAGAAATATAAAAAATAAAAGAAATGATGGAATAAGTTGAAGAATGTTTGTGCAAAACAGGGTCATAAACTTCATTCAACAAACTCGAAGTTGTGGTGAAGTATATTAATTAGTGTTCCAGAAAACGCTAGACAGACATTAGATGATCTGGGTCCACTCAGCGCTTAGGCACTAAGCAGCCTAAGTGGGAATTCAGGTAAGGCAGAGGGCAACATTCTAGCACCTAGGCGAACCGAGATCTATGCGACCACCTTCCCAAACAGAGATATTAACTAATGTCTAATATTATAGAGGTAATAATAATTTTCGGTAAGTTAAAAGTATTATAAATGATCTAAAAGTGTTGTTCAAAATTTACAATCTATGTACTGGGCTTCGAAGCAGGCAGACAGGGAATCATTGTCGGACGAAGCCCTTTGTGTGCCCTCTGGAAGGGGAGGGAGCATATCTATGTCATCCATAGGATGACCAGATGTTGGTGAAGAACAGAGCCGGAAAGAAATTGGAGACGCCGGAACAACCATCCCATGTTTGAGTGGGATGGTTGTATGTCGTGGCAGAGGAGAGAGGTTGCGAGATTCATCCTCTCACACCAGAATTACTTGGTCACGTGATTCTCAATTGTTTTAAATCTCAGTCATTCAATAAGTATTAAATGGATGGTTTACATTGAGTGTAAAATTATAGCTAATTTTATAGGTACATAGAACTCCTCCCATATATATTGAAAGAGAGTTCTGATCCTACGGTTAGTGTTACCATGAACATTTTTATAATCTATGGACAGTTTTATTTTTAGCCATCGGATCGGCTACAATTTGTTTGCCTTTTTTAACCCAATTCCCTCATCAAACGTGATTTCCATTCTCCTCCAAACATCCAGTCGCCGAATCCCTGTCTCCTCCAAACTTCAAACCATATAATCCTCCATCTCCTCCAATCTTCCACTACCGAATTGGAACAACCTTCCCATTGATGCCAAGTGAATCCTGTTCCCGTCGCAGTTTGGAATCCGTAGATGACGATGTCGCCAGGTGGAGATTGTTGCCTACAATTCAAATAGATTCTTATGGGTCTCATTCAATTGAGAAGAAATTCATTTGATTATGGGTCAGATCCAACAAATTAGTAAATTCACATAAATTTTAAAATTCTTACATTAAATTATTCTAACTACTAAATATTGAATTTTGAAAACATACTATATACTTACATGTTAAAATTTCATGCATTCATACGTACTAAATACAGGATAAATTGTTATATTCTACTAAATCTCATCTCACTATATTCAAATTATACTATCTACTAAACTTTTTTTTAGGTAGGTAAGTTGGGAAAAATTCTCCCGTTCCTCCTCAGTATCCGAAAGTTTTTTTATACTCCCGACTAATGTAGGAGGCCTGCACCCAGCCCAATGGCTCCTATAAATTAGACCTGGCCAAGCACTTTTGCTGGGACTTGAACTCGTGAGCTCTACTAAACTAACTCCAACTTCACAAATGCCCATCACGTGACCCAACTCTGCAGTCTACTCATAGTCCGTTCTTTTGAAATTACTAATTGATATTAGAATAGAATGTTCATCTTACTGTTTGAATTAATTTTGAAAAGAGTAGTGCTATATGTACATCATTACTTGACATATTTACTAAACACACTTATGTGAGAACAATCACAACTACAATTAAAAGAAAATGAATAAATATCAACATTAAATTTGTGGTTCAGATTATTTACATATGCGTGTGTTTAATAAGCGTGTCAAATTATAGTGTAAAAATAGCATTTTCCTTTTGAAAATCTCAAAAAAAAAGGAAAAAAATGTCGGGTTTACATTTTTAAAACAACCCTAAATCGAGCTAACCATATATTTAGATTACCGGCCTGATTTTGGGGGGCAGTCGCAAAAGTAACCTTATGAGAATTCTGTTTTTGAAAAGTAACCTTACAAAAAAAAAAGAATTGCAAATGTAATCTCCATCTTTAAAAATAAATAAAAAATTCGAATATATTTAAGTTTAGCATAATACTAAACTGCTAACTAACGTAATAACACCCATTCCCACCATTTGCAACCACCGTTACGGTTTTCCGGTCGTCGAAAAATACAGATCAACATTTTTCTTCTATTCTCCCCCATTCTAGGCTC
>JAOYMZ010088898.1:0-26617 GCA_025802335.1 Pinguicula primuliflora
ATGTCGTGGATGCTGGAACGCCTCCTGTCCTTGTTCATGGAGTTGAGACGGATGAAGTACTTCTGAGCATGGCTGGCGACCTGGGTGGGAGTCCTTGTCACCACGAAATTACGGGAAATGCTCCTCCAATCTCCTTTCCCGTACTTGTCAAGACCCAGAAGAAACAGCCTGATCAGGGAGACAACTTGAATCATTAGTTGAAAAGGAAGATGGAAAATTGGATGAGCATCTCTGTCACTTAACACCTATGTTCGAAGTTTGGGATGTGTCCACATGGCTGCGCCATTGGTGTGGTAAGTGGGTCGGTGTTTAATATTTTTGCGTGTGGGCCAATCCTGCAGTGTCACGAGGGCACTGTATAGTATACAGTGATTATCTCAATGCATACTTACCAATTCCGTTCCAAATGGCCCTCTAGGCTATATAGGTGCTCGCGATGCCTGACCGCCCAACGGGTTCCAAAGCACTAGTTAAAACATTTGAATTTTGAAATGTGAAGCTATGTTGGAGTGAAGTCTGTCCAGAGATCATGATAAAGATCACAAGAGCCTTGATGAGAGTTCATCTTTTGGTCAAGAGTGTAGTCCAATGAACAACTTTAGTAACAACTGAGAAGAGTTATAAGCTTTGTATCCAGGCCCAGTAAAGCCTAACTTTCACAGTGTGGTTCCCAGTAAAACAGATCTTTAAACAAACAACTTAGCTTAGACGGCAAGACCTTCACTTTATTCCTTAAACAAAGAAGAAGGAAGATAAGGTGAAAAAAAAAACAAGCTGGAAACAGCCGCTGTGGCTTCACTAATTCCCACCTGAGTCATACCAGCAGTTATGGCTACTTTTCAGAGTTCAAAACAACTATCATATCACATAATAAATTATGGAGCTCAAGTAGCTCAAATGATGTGGAGGTACACAGATACCTTTGTCTATCAAAAAAATGTGAGATAACAAATTGTGAATAAATTGTCTGTGACAGTAAACAAACATAGCAGCATGTTTCAAGCATTGAGACCACATACAACACAAAACTGCGAACAGGGCAAAGGAGTTTCTTTAACACTAGTATCAAATGGATATATCATATCATACTACGTTGAAGGTTACAGATTTGGCCCAACTTAGATCAAGATGAATAAATCAAACCCAAGTAGCTCAATTAGGGAACTGAATACGGTATAGCTTTCATACCTTTGCCTATAAAAAAAAAAGAATCAAGATGAACAACTTATAACATGAGGATTAAGAACAGCAGTTATTCACCTGTGTTCTTCTTCCGTCCAGGCAATTCCCTTGCGTCTCTCCTGGTCCGACCTGGAAGATTTACCTCCTTGATTGGATTCGCCACCGGAGTGGCCGAAATTCCCTCCCTTTTTACCGTTTGCTGCTTCTTCATCTCCAGCTTGGCTGGTTGAACCATCTGAACAGGAAGTGTAGCATGGAACCTCCACAAGACCGGATTCTATCCGATTCAAATCGTCCACCAGAACTTCGTAGTGGAGCTTCACCTGTTCCACAGATTTTCCAGGAACTTGTGCTGCTACTTTCTCCCATCTATCAGGACAGTCATCACGGTATGTAACTACCGCTTTCTCAAATAGCTTATCCTGCTCCCTTGTCCAAACGGAGCTGCTTGATTCTTCTGCATCCGGCATCTACACTAGATTAAAGTGTGTAGTGAAATCCTGTAAACTAAAACCAAATCCTCCTCGGTACTTGGGATGCATTCTACAGTAACTGACATATTTGGGATCTGGATTACTGTAATCCCAATCCTGGCACTAACTTGTGAGGAGGACGAACACACAGAGAAGAATTCAGTTAGAAATCATGAAACATGTCTTCAAAATTGAAAATGAAGAAGGAAGGAATCTCCAGAAAAGGATAGAAAGCTTCAGTGAGCTGGTAATTAGGGCAGTGTGAGAATGTGATATTCAGACAGAAGAAGGACCCAGACACAAACAGGGCTAAAAAAATGGATATATAACACAACCACAACAAACACATATAATATACCACTCAATTCATCCCTACAGACTCACCAACAGACAAAGGTCACTGTCTCCCAGTTTTAACAGCAAAGATGAAACAATTTTTACAGGCCACTGGAACTGCACAACCATCATTCACTCACAGTCAAAATAGAAAACATCATATCAAAATCACAGTGGGAAAGGGTTAAAGGTACAAACTTTGTACACCTGAAGCAGTAAAGAAACAACCAACGAAGCAAGGAATCAAGAAATAATCACCGAACAAATCTTAAATCCCCATGTTCCTGATTTTTTTTCTGCGAGCCAACTTTTTTCAGAATGGGGGATTACTGATTAACTAAATCATTGATTACTGTTCCCATCGTGGCCCCTTTTTAACACCAAGAAAGTGACAATGAGGAGAACACAAAATTATAATACGTCCTATAATTATCAACTTTCCACCAACTTTTGCGTTTTCACTTTTTTCCACCATTACAAGAAGCGAGGCCAAAAAAACCCTACCAAAAAGATTAAACCAGGCAAAACTTCCCTAATGACTTGAGGAAAGCAAGAGTTTAATAAACATTATTCAAAAAGATTATATCAGCAGGGGACACTTTTCAATCACAAATTTTCAGATGTCGAATGATAGGGTGAATGACACCTTACTGTGTCGAATATGCATCCTCACGGTCGAGACACAACCACGGTTTAGCCCTTGGTTTTTAGGGTTTAGCCCTTGGGTTTTTAGATTTATATTTAGCTCTTGGCTTATAACATTTAAATAGGATTTTAGATTTTTTTGGTTCGTCGCCGTAATATTATTTAGAAAAATAGCATTATCCAATAGCAATGTTTTTATTATGTAATCTGACGGCCAAGATGCATATTCGGCACAATAGGATGTCATTTGACACCCTACCATTCAGCACTTGAAAATTACCCGCCATAATTTGCAAATTGAGACAGGTTTTGGTAAAAGATGGCACCTTTTTCCAAATCATAATATATTTTTTTTAAATCATAATATATTAATCATATAAGAATATCATACATTATTTTTTTTTTGATTACATGTGGTACCTATCTATTATCTTGGGTTGGGTTTATGCAAGACAACCTCTCATGAATCTAGTTTAATTCGTGTCCATACCTGCAGTTGTGGTCCAGAAAATTTTTTTGTGACCATAGGGATTCGGCCTCCCACCTCTTGTCTCGAGAGACTTAAGTAAAGACCATTTACTCATTTGTACTATACATATTGATCAACTTATATTCCCGTACCTTCAAAAGAATCAATTTACCCCTTTGTACTTTCATAAAAAGACACTCCACCTCATAAATATTTTTTATCTTATTACTTTTTTACTAATGACCAAAAGACTCTCCACGCGGGATCATCAAACTCACGGTGGAGATTATTTTTATATCATGTTTACGTAGAAGATTATTAACGGAGAGAAAGTAGGTTCAATTATTTTTTATCTCAGGTTTATGTAGAAGATCATTAAAAGAAATAAAGGGTAATTTGGCCATTAGTAAAAAAATAATAAGATAAAAAATATTTATGGGATTGATGGTCTTTTTATGAAAGTCTAATGAGGTAAATTAATTCTTTTGAATGTACAGGAGTGCAAGTTTATCAATATATATAGTACAAGGGACTAAATGACCTTTAACTCGAAGTTTTGCACCACTAGCTAACCCGTCTGGATTAACATCATACTTATATAATAAATTCAACACACATACAAACTCAGATTAATTTTATTAGTAAGGTGGTGTACCATCATTAAAATCATAAATTATTTTTATGAGAGTAGCTCACCTTCTTAATTAAATTAACTCACACACGCGTACACCCGCACACCAGTCTCGCGATCTGAGTAGTGCCGGGACTGTTTTCTAACATAGTATTGGAGCTAACGGTCTGAGGCACGAGATTTTTTGAGGGGAAGCTCAGAGTGAATTGGCCCAATGGGCCATCGGAGGATTTGGCTCAATTTGGACATTGTTTTAGGAGGTCTCGATGATTGTTTCTAAGGTCCTCATAATTATTTTCGGAGAAGTCTCGAGTATTTATCCCATAATAGGAGTTGTCTCAATAGGGCATTATCCGTGTGGTGATCCAAGTCCGACAGAGTTTACCTAGTTGGACTTGAGGAGGAGTGTTGAAACCAATGTCCCACACCGGTTGCAACAAGTCAAATTCACTAATATAAATTGGAAAATGAGCTACAACCAAATACCATAAGCTTATGATTTTAATGAGAGTAGCTCATCTTCCTAATTAAATTAGCTCACACATGCACACTCAAGACCCAGACCCTAATAGAGGTGGGTTTATTTTCTAACAGGGTGGTCAGATTTGAGTCTCAATGAAAATGAGACATCCATTTGTAACACTTTGTGCTTGAAAGATTCATCCATGGTGTCATATGAGGGCAAATTTCTACTATTGCCCTGTCAGAGTCGAAATTTTTTAAAATTATCCACTTACTCGCTCCCAAAGTGAGTAAGGCAGCTTACTCGCTCCTGAAATGGGTAACTTTATTTCTTACTCGCTCCGAGAGCCGGTAAACAATTAAATGCACTAAACCAGGTAATTTACTGTCGCGATTTGTTTCCTCTCTCCTCTCTCCCGATCTTTAGAAACCAGAGAAGTAATCTCCCTTTTCATACATTGGAGTCCAATTTGTAGCTTACGGTGGTCCGCCGCCACATTTGTGGAGAAAGGGACGGAGACCAGAAAGGTGAGGAGTAATAAGACAATTGGCTAGCGATGGCGGCGAGATTCAAGTTTTGGGCTGTCTGGTTAGTCGGAATAATACGAGAGTAGGCTCATTGTTTTGTTGGGCTGCTGGAAATTTTTTATTCTAAGATGTTGTGTTTGGATATTGGTGGATTCAAGGAGACGAATCTTCTTGGTGGGTTTAAGAAGATGTCTCTTCTTCGATGAAAATTTGTTCAATCCAGGAACTGGGAAAACGATTGTTGAGTGTTCTAGTTCATGATGTTTTCCATCAATCTGTACTTCACTTTCTATGGTACTAAATTTCGCCGATTTCATATCTTTGATTCAAAGCAGTAAATATGCATTCTTGGGTTTGTTTTGATTGCTCTGTTTTCGCAAAATAGAGTTGGACGGTATGCTTGAAAATGGGCTTAAGGAGAGAGACAAGAGCGAGTAAGAAATAAAGTTACTCGCTCCAGGAGCGAGTAACCTACCTTACTTGTTCCGGGAGCAAGTAAGAAGATAATTTTTTAAAAAAATCCATTCTGACAGAGCAATAGTAGAAATTTGTCGTCATATGAATCTTTGCTATGTCAACTTTCAGCAACAGATAACTTTGGTATGATCTTGCATTGTGGCATTATAAAAAAAGGAAAAACTCTCTCTCTCTTCCAATGATGGAGGCAGAGGAAACTAATGAAGGCTGAAGGAAGCTCAATCGTAGAACAAGGCAAAAAGACAGAACGGAATCGTTGCCACCATATGTGGTAACACTGGGAGAAAACTCTGTATCGATCTATGTTACCAACTTTTCGTCGGAGTGGACAAGGGGGGAGACGAGATCGTTCTTTGGCCCATACGGGAAAGTGGTGGACGTGCACGCCTTGCCTCAAATGGAATTCAAACGTAAAAGGTATGGCTTTATCAGATATGAGAAATCTGTAAACATTGAAGATGCCACCTCAAAGATAAATGGGCGTAGAGTAGGGGCATGCCAACTGCTAGTGAATAAAGCAAGACCACCGGGCAGCATATCTCTAGAATCTTCAACACAACAAACAGCAAGGGTAGAGCATGAATTTCGGATTCTAGAGAAAGAGGAGGTGATAAAATTTGGCCCAAGGCAACAAGCAATCAAATGGCTTGAAACTTGCCTCATTGGCTTTCCCTCACCAACCTTTGATGTAACTTTGATGGAGCAAATCTTAAATGAACAAGGCTACATGGGTAGCTTAGCAAGGAGACAAGAAAGGGGGAAATACTGCTACACACAGCAAGTATGGAAGACCAATTGTGGCTATTACATGATGAAAAAACAACTGAACTGTTATGCATCCACAGCATCAGACCTTGGCAAATGGTTGGAGATAAACTTGTGAGACCAGCTTGGATTTGAGTAAGAGGTACACCTTTAGATTGCTGGTGTGATGACTTCTTCACTGAGGTTGGCACCGGATTGGGGAAAGTTGTAAATATTGACGACCATACTAGTCGGCAAACAAAGCTGCAATATGGGAGGGTACAGACCTTAACTTCAGCGCAGCAACCTATCCGAAGGCTGATTCTGATTGAAACAGAATGTGAGACATTTAGTATAACAGTTGAAGAAGAGGCAAGCAAGAGGAAATGTTCGCTTAGGGCACCTGGGGGCAAGAACAGATGCAGAGTGGTTCAATTGACACATAATGGCCTGAATTAAGAAGAATGACCACGGATATGCGTGTTGCACAGGCTGGGAAGAGGATAATCAGGGAATGCTTATAGACGCGGCAGAGCCAGAGGATAGAGTAGACAACGAACAAGATGGTCACAAAACAAGCGCAAAACTGATTTCCCCTGTTCTGTCTTCACCGAAAATCGACAAAAGGGCCGAGAATCGGCCGAAGGAAGCTTCGCCAGAAATCGTCAAAGTTTTGGCATGTCTTATTCACAACCTCCATTCGTGATAATCAATGTTGTCTCCCTTTTACGAATGTCAATTGGTGCGGCAGTCACCTTAGCTTAGCCATAGGACAGGTCACAAGATTCTAAGAGTACTTTGTACTTGAGGGCTGCAACATACCAACTACATAGGTTGGATGTACTTTTAAATGATTATAAAAAACAATGTTCACTTAGGTACTTTTTGGGCGGTCAGGACTGACTATCGCTTAGACAGTCAAAGTACTCGTATACCGACTTAAACAGGTGCTTAGGAGGTATTTGAATATAGCAGAGGATGACCGTCCAGCGCCTGTCGGCCTAGACGCCTGCCATCTCCAACTTAGACAAAAAGTAATACATATTTTTGAACCTATCAAAAAGGTGGATGCTATTTGAAGAGTAGCTCATGGGGGCACGTGCCCCTCTTAAAAATGATTTTTTTTATAAAATATTATAATATAATATTTTTATATAAAATTTTATTAAAATTGTGTTAATTTTTCAGAGTATATCCATGTGTATACAAAGTCAATGCCTAACCCGCCCAGTGGCGGATCCAGGATTTATTTAAAGGGGGCACAGTTTCATTTCATGCATATAATTTTTCCGCATACGTAGTAATGGTAATTGATATTAAAATAATAAAAATAGCACAAAAATAATTATAATTAAATTTGCAGTTGTTCTCTACGAAATCTCAGCGGCTGTTATCATTATATAATAATATCATTGCTAATAAAAATATAAAAAGATGAGAACAAACAATAAGCACAAAGTAAATATTATGTGACTAAAAGAATATGGTTAAGATTTTGCATTTTACACTCATATTTATAAAATTTTAAATTTTGTACAATGATAAAATCAGTGTAACCAAAATTTGTGACAAGTTTTGAAATTGTCTCTACATTCTAATTCCAGAATTGGTCTTAACCCAATAAATTCAATAAATATATCAATTCTTATAATAAAAAAAATATGAATTATATTCTTAGTATATTGTATTTTTAAAAAATAATAATTAATTATTATCCATATTTCAGCATACTTCAAAAATCACCACATAAAAGAGGTGAGAGAAACAATTTTGTGTGCAGTAAACAATCCACATGGTGAGCTCTGATTGGTTTACATAAGGTGTTTTATAAATTTTCTTTATCATTGTACAATTTTTTTTGTTACAATTTTCTCTCTTACTCTTCGGCTGCCCACTTCTTCATTTTTTTAACAAGGCACATCTTCTTCTAATTTGTTCGGTTGTATTTTCAGTAAGTGGAGGAATTTTAGGGGGGCACATGCCTCTCCCAATCTTCTTTACATCCGCCAACCTCTAAACCCTAAACCCTAAACTCTAAACCATAAACCCGCCTCATGCTCATCAAAACAAATTACATATAATGCATACTCGGGATCAGGTGGAGGATATGCTTTCCTAAACCCTTTCCAATTTACGATTTTCCTTACAATTTTAGGAGTTTTTCATTGTCTTCTCTTCAAATATGAGACAAATACCAATTAATTAATTGGTTGTGATACTTTAATTCAAAATATTCATGGACGGCTTTTAATAAGAAAAATTTCATTTTGATTTACTGGGTTATATATAAATGAATATTCCACTCGTGATCTTTTGGTACTTCTTGATACCCGTTAATGAGATTGAAGGTTTTGCCAAGAAAATACTGAAAATAAAAAACATAAAGTTTATCCATTGTTTTATATACTTATTACTCATGTATTAACCTTAGTTGTTTCTACATCAAGAGTGGAGAGATCATTTTTTCTAATGAATTTTGTCAAATCTCGATTCCGAAGTAGAATGACGGATAGTTGATTAACTTATTATTTAATTATTTTTATTGAAAATAATATTTTAGATTACGCTATCAGACTATAAGCCACCGTAGAGAATAATTGTAAATTTAATTATAATTACTATGTGCATGACTTTTTATTTAAATATTAATAATTATTAATATATTTTTTACAAAATTACGTAATATGAAATTGGGGGAACGTGACCCCCTACAAAAAATACTTGATCCGCCACTGGCTATTTGTACCTCAATATTGGATACACTTACTAAACAATTAAGCACACACATGTATCAACAATGACACCACAATTAAAAATAGGAATAAAAATAAATAATACAAAGTGTGGTTGATATTGTGGACACGTCATGGAGTTTAGTAAGGGTGTCAAAAAAGAAGGGACAAATAACATTTTTCTATCAACATAAATTTTCAAACAAATAGCAATAAATCTCCTATATGTGTATTCGTGAATAATGCTTCTTGTATTAATCAAATTTTGGATGTACCTAGTTTGGTACACTCAAATTTTCAGAAATTATTGGTCCCAAATTTTTTATTTTTAACAGGTTCCAGGGTTTATGATCGAAAAATTTTGGATTTAGAATTTTGCACTTTAAATTCATGAATTTAATTTTTTTAGATAATTATTGATGAAATTTGTGTAATAAAATTTTTGGAATCATCCCAATAAGTAAATTTCGAAATGGATATCATATTTTAATTTTGTGAGTATCCAAAAAAACATACCAATGTAAATACATAGAACCTAAGCATATTAATTAGATGAATTTAGTTAACAAAATACCAATAATATAATATTGATTATTTTTTATTTTTTCTTATTTTGGAAAAAATACTAATTGTACATTATAATTAGTTTTTTTTATTTTTTATTTTTTTAATTAATTTTCTAAGCAGTTGGGCGGGCATGGACCACAATTGCTTAGTTTTTTTCCTAATATTATAAATTAAATTTCGGTCACATTTAACGGTACAAATATTAACTATATTCGTGAAAATATATTTTAGTGAGGTTTAAAAATAAATATGCAATTAATTTTTTAATAACGTAGAGAACTCTATCGAGGTACAATATCGTAACGCAATAGCCTACAAACTATAATTTGAAGGTAAGACACAATTTGCAAGCCATATGTGACAGGTTCATATTGCTGAACGAATTTAAACACATGAACTTTGAGTTTAATTGTAACTCTCATGAACATTAATTTAACCCCACTTTGACGTCGATTAATGAAGTGCCTTCAGTGGCTGATTCTGGGGATTTGACTAGGGGTTGCATTTCACATAGAGTGTGGATCCTGAGGATATCTGGGAATCTAAATAGGGTGTGCAGAGGAGTGCAGGTCCAAGAAAAAAATTTAGAGGGTACATGTGCTGTGTTGGACCTGTTGGTCTATTTCGGAGACTTCGAAAAAAAATTAACATCATTTTTAACACCTCTCATTGAAAACTTTTAATAACCGGTTATAGATAGGAAAATACTATAAGACACCCTTTTGGCACATCTTTTGCATCACTCGATGATGTGTCTTTCACTTGATTGGGTGTTGAAAAATTAAATTCAACATTTAATCAAATAGCCCAGCATTTTATTGACATCTCATAAGTGGTGCAAAAAATGATGCTTTATATCATTTCTCTTAGGCCCCGTTTACTGCATGCGATTAGGGTTGATTATGATAGTTATCGGCATTTTTTGCGCTCGTAATCAAACTGAAAAATCTGTTTACTGTGAGGTGGATTTGGGTCGTTTTCAAAGGTACAACTCATCCAATCCCGGGTAAAATGTCGGTTGATGGATTGAGGGAGTTATTTGCATCCCTCAATTCACGTGTGATTCAGTTTGATATAATCTTTGGGCAATATAAAAAGACTAAACTGTCCCTGACTATTCCACACAATTACCACTCTACCTTCCCATATATACTAATATCTCAATCCCGCAACTTCTCCTTCACTCGATTTCCGCCTTCTGGACGAACCCTAGATTTCGTGATTCATCAAATTCGTCTTCGACCGATTGATATCCATGGATTTTCTGCAGGATTATCTTGGTTCGAAGAGATTGGTAAGCGTAGATGTCTATGACAAATATGTTTTCTTCTCTTTTGAGTGATCGATCCGCGTGTATGTTATTCTGAACTTGGCGAATTTTACCCTTCTTTAATGAATACTTGATTATCTGTTTCATACGAATTTGTTCTTAGAGATTTTTTGAATTTGTTCATACGATTTTGGTCATACGAATTTGTCCATATGAATTTTGCCATTAATTCTTCCCAAGGAATTTTGCATTCGCATTTTTTGGGTTTATTTGTTCCCATCTCGCATTGTTTGCAGTTGTTAAATTCTGTTTGGCAGGATTAGGCTTTTGATACATACGAAATTCTTAGCATTTTTTGTACGTACGATTTTAAATCAGTCTGTGTGTTTGTAATTTTTTGTACGTACGGAATTCTTGCCATTAATTCTTCCCAAGACTTTTAAATCAGTCTATGTGCTTGTATTTTTTTGGCAGAGATCTCCATCATTAAAGAATTTTCACATAGTCTTGGTTCTGCTTGCAATTTTAGATGCACTTGATAAGGTAGAACGCCTTGAGAGCAAAAAACGAGTATGTCGTATTGACAGAATTAGGTACAGCTTAATTAACCGTCTACCAAAATAAGTTGAGTACTTGAACAAGGTGGTGTTGGGTCATGAGAATGATTGTTTTGACACTTTAAGGATAACCAAGGATGCATTCTACCGTCTTTGCACCATTCTTCGTGTTGGCCAAATGGTGCATGATAATACTTATGGTAGTGCAGAAGAAAAGATTGCGTCATTCCTTAAGATAGTTAGTCACAACCACAAGTTTAGAACCATTAGGTATGATTTTCAAAGGTCAACCCGGACTGTTTTTAAGAGTTTCTATGAGGTTTTGAACGCGGTAGTCAAATTGAAACTCTTTGTTAAACCTGTTCCTGTACCTGAGGATTCAACTGATGAGCATTGGGATATGTTTCCGATAAGCATTATACATAGACATATTTATACTTTTTTTCTATAGTTTTGGTACTGATTTGTATTCAAATCATGCAAGGTTGTCTCGGTGCTCTTGACGGTACATATGTCCCCGTTCATGTACCAAACAAAAAAGTCTCTCGCTTTAGGAAATGGAAAGGCCAATTAGCTGTGAACGTACTTGGTGTATGTGACCGTGAAGGCCGTTTTGTCTACGTCCTGTCAGGGTGGAAGGGTTCAACTACTGATGGCCGGGTGTTAAAGGATGCATTGGGCCAACCTGATGGATTGAAAGTTCCTCAAGGTAATGTTTTCGAGTTAATGCAATTTGAGTTAATGCATTCAATTTTCATACTAAACGTTATGATATATTTTGAAGGCACATACTACCTTGCGTATAACGGTTATATGAATCGCGAAGGTTTTTTGGTTCCCTACAATCGTACATGGTACCATTTGAGGGAATGAGCCACTGGGAATCGAGCATCACAAAATGCAAAGGAGTATTTCAATCTTAAGCACTCTAAAGCCAGAAATGTGATTGAACGCACATTTGGAATTCTCAAACGTCGCTTTGCAGTGTTGAGGTCACCAATGTACTACAACATAGAGTGTCAAATTAAGGTAATATATGCGTGTGCCATTCTCCACAACTTCCTCGAAGAAAATCAAGAAACTGATCCTATAGATGAGGAAGAGTACGAACCGGAGATGCAGTATTAACCATGGTCAGAATTTCCTATTTCATATGTTGTGACCTTGGAACCATCCCCAGCATGGACACAGAAGAGGGATGAAATGACAGCGGCTATGTTTGTTCGTTATAGAAATCAAGCTCCTTCACAGTGAACTAGAGTTTATTGGCTTGCAACAAACTGCGTGTTGGATCGTTTTACTACCATTTTTATGTTGATTGGATTAGTTTAGTTGCCATATTTTTCGAGTGTAAACTTGTGTGTTGGTTGATTTGAATTTTTCTAGTGTAAACATTGAGGTTTTATAATAGGAAATGTCGCGTTGGTTTGCTTCTGTTCATTGATTCTGTGCAGCATATGTTTTGGTTGATTAGATTATGTACTGAAAAATCTGGGTTGGATAGATTCTGTTCTATGTTCATTGAATCTATTCTGTACATTCGGATTATACTATTTCAAATCCTGTTTACAGCGTGTGAGATTGATTAATGTGGGCTAGGATTGTAAATTAAAGAAGGGGTATTTTTGTCTTTAAACATTCATTTAACTGTTACATCAACCCTAATCAATCTAAAAGTAAACACATAAAAACATAACTACCACAATCAAAATCAACATTTGAAAATTGTTTACTGCATTTGACATTGATTTGGCAAACTACCCTAATCAAAACCTATCTGAAAATTTTTTGGGACAGTAAACGGGGCCTAAGGTTATGAGATCTCGATATGCCATCTACATTTCCCAAAAGAAATATATTCTAGATTTGTTGACTAAAACAGGAATGTTGGAATGCAAGCCGGCAGACACTCCAATGGTAACAAACCATAATCTCAAGATCATGGAAGGTGTCGAACTCTGTGACCTCAAGATCATGTTGCCAGACTGACTTTGGAAACATATCGGAGTACAACCACAGATTTCACCAGCATAAGAGGTCTTCTTCGGGACAAAAGCGACAGAATGATTGAAGGATTTGCATCAATGATAACACCACAAGTAGACCCTTCTGCGGTTTCACTAAATCTGGTGACCAAAGTAAATTCAGTAGGTTGTTCTCCGGCATCGCAAGGGTCTCGGGAACTTGAGTACTGGGAGCAAATTTGTCATCCATCTCAACATTGTCCAACATTTCATCCAAACCATCAGAGACTAATGTAGTAAGATCGGCTTTTATATCAATTGCTCCCTCATTTCTATCAAACGAACCACTTCTTTAAGCCCGGGCAGGCAGGAGGCAAAGAATGCTAATCAATAGCACTTCTGGCGCATAAACCTGAGAATCAGCATCCAGATTATCCTGAACGTGCAAAGTATTGAATTCCACACTGACCTCCATATTTTTCAAAACACCCAATCCAGATATCTCTCTGGTCATCTGGGAACAAAACAGAGTTCTCAACTAACAAATCACCACCTGAAGCTGAACTGGCAGACTTCTGATCCTCAATCAAGACAACTAGATTATCCATGACAGCCCCAGATTGAGAAGTACTCATTAGTAGATTAGCAGTATTTGCATCAACCTGAGTTTGCGCCAAGTTTCCATTCTCAGGTTTCACAAATCTGGCAATTTTTTAGGGTTGATCTCCACTTTGGGACACAACTTCTTTTCTTTTCAAAGATATTTTGTGTGCATCAGCCGATAAGTTTGAAGTTATATTCCCATTTTCATCACATATGTCCAAGGTTAACTCGGGGAAGGAATTTGACAGAGCCACCCCGAGACTCCTTTGAGCTGAGAGATCAGATCCAACTCCTTTCTGCAGAGGGACTTAATCAACTGGTTTATATACAATCTTCTTTTTACCTAATTCAGCTCAGTGACAATTTTTTGATGCTGATGCACAATAGCTGGTTTCACAATCTCTCCTTTGTTTTTAGACATAGATTTAGCGATATTAGGATGCAACACCTTACACTCATCTTGACCATGCCCCTTCCGCATACAGTGGCTACAATAATACGGAAAAGCTTCGTATTCTACAGGCTTGCCAGAATGAAGCCTTTCCTATAACCACCCATATCTCTTCAAAGGAGGTTTGAATAGATCAATTTCAACACATACACGTGCCTCCCTTGGACGAGATAGATCCATTGTTGATTGATCAGCCATAAGAGGTTTCGCAAGATTATAACAATGTCAAAGATTTTGTCCTGCTTATATAGCAATATAGGTAAATTTGGCAGAGATATCCATACTGGCGCTATGTGAGGTTCGACATCACTGCGAAAATAAGGAGTCCAACTGAAGACTCGCATACTGTAACCTCCAATATTCCAAACCTTGCGAAGTAGTATTCAATTCTTGTCATCAACACATCCAAATCGTATCAGAATTGCTTATAGTCCAGCAATCTAGCCGTAAAAGAGGATTTCAGGCCGATTGTAGTTATTATCTGTCTGATCTCGCAAATCGGGGCCGACCGTGCGAGAATTTTTCGATCAACGTGTTTTCAAACGGAAAACTGAGTTGCTCTGCCTCCTCCTCCATGAATGTGATAGAAGGTTCACCCTTCCATTGCCATATCTCCCTCCCCGGACCTCCTCCACCTTGCTGCGCTGAGGAACAGGAGAAAAGAGACGCAAAGGATTTCGATGAAAAATCGAGTCTACTGGCGGGGCGGATGGCCTACCACGGCCAGCTACATCTTGAAAAGTAGCCAATCAAGCTCTGCATGAGAGAATTCCTGCCCAAAAATCTGATCGGAAGCGTAGAGATCAGAATCGCAACTCTAGTGTGTGAAGTCGCCCCAACTAGTGCGTGAAATCGCCAGAGCAATTGTCGAAATGCACTTCAATGAAATCAGATGACATGTCAAAGAGATGAATTTGGAGAATTTTTGTGTTGCATTTCATTCCCTCGATTTACATGTATTTATAATACAAAAGAGTTTCTTGGTCACTACTTCATGATCCCTACAAATCAGGGATCATGGTCAATGGGAGGTTAAGGAAAATTTTTCCTTAACCTCCATCCTTATCTCTAACACAACTATAAACTTTACCTTTAGACCCTCTTTTCACCCGATGGGCTAGTCCTCTGTCGTTCGCTCCGGACAATCACTACAGCTCCGACTGCAACGTCCACAGAAATGGTGGCCATCGTAGCTCTGCGTACACCACCCATCCCCGCTCCTCTGCGTACTCCACCGATCCCCATCTTCAACAAGATTTTCACATCTCTCCTACAACCACAGGACAATGTAGATCCAGAACCTAGACTTATTCTAAAAATTTTGACGTGAAAAGAGGATAGCATAGAGTAGAATTTTCTGATGAAGATATAGATTTCTCGACTACCCCTTTCGTTAATAACCTCGGCGCCGAATTCTCCCATGATCGTTGGACAATTGCAGAGGGGTGAGTCACAAAAATAACCTTATGAAATATTTTTATTTTGAAAACTGATTTTAAAAAAATAAAAACTGGAAACATAACATTTTGACTTTAAAAATAAATCAAAATTCGAATATTTTTATTCTTCATAATAAATGTTGATACTAAATCTCAAACTAACTTAACTACACTCATTTCACCCAATCTCAGCTACCAGTACGGGAATACAAATGTCGAACAATATAAATCAATATTTTTCTTTGTACACGAAAGTAGAACATGCCTTGGCAGACTCAGTCATGCTCCCCCTCACCACATCAACTATATGATACATTTGTTTTTTCGAATTATACTCATGAGTGAACTTCTTCTTTGTAATTCCTCGATTGACCTGTGATGGAAACACATGGTTACTGAGCTCGTATTTCTGCATTTTGATCCGTCTCAACAAAATATATAGTGTGAATAAGCTAAAGGGATAGTGTACTTACCAAAGTCTCCATTGGAGAAGATGCTCGTGGTTACCCTGTGAGGTCAGATTGTACTCATTGTTATGTCCCGAAATAGATGTTCCTACAGGCTTATGAGTCGGCTTAGGTACGGATGATGAATGAGGCACATGAGTTATTAAGGATGAGAGCATGGATAATGAAGTGGTGGGTGACTGCGCGCGAGGCGCAATCGAAGAAGGTGGCGGCTCGTAGATGGACAACGAAGATGATAATTGTATGTGAGGAGGTGATGTACTCAAGATCGGGCCACCTAACTAATCAAGCGGTTCAACTTCATTATTATCCCCCGAACACTAGATTGGATAGAAGTGTGATTAAAATACTCAGTCTCAACAAAATCACAATATATACTAGTACACATATGACGAGTTCGGGAGATGTAACATTATAAGCCTTCATAGACCTTTTATACCCCACAAAAATGCACTTTTCAGCATAAGGGTTGAATTTCGAGGATTAATTTTTGAAATGTGAACATAAACATGACACCCCAAACACCCGACGAATGAGGGGCATGGGAGGAGGGACATGTGAATAATCAGATAAGGTCTGAGTACAAAAATCAAGTACATGTGTAGGAAGTCGATAGGTCCTGTATGTACAAGCAGCAATAGCGTCAAACCAAAAACTCGAGTGGTCCCTAGATTCAAATATGCTGGCTCTTGTAATTCAAGAAAAAAATGGTTCTTCCTTTCTACTACACCATTCTATTTTTGGAATTTTGAGAAAGAGGTTTGGTGCAACATACGAGTTTCAAACTAAAATTATGCATTTGAAGACTAACAAACTTATCCCTATTATTAGAACGAAGAATTTGAATGTTTTTGTGAAACTGAGTAGGACGATATGATAAAATTGGTAATTTCTCAAAAAAATCTCAATTTTATTCTTTCAAAAATAGACTCAAGTCATCGGGAAATAATCATCAATGAATATGATAAAATATTGAAATCCTTGACCTCCAAGGGATGGAGTTCGATCCAACCCATCAGAATGCATTAATGAGAAAGTGTTCGAAAAAAGTGTTTGAAACACGAGTAATCGAAGGAAGATATTATCCTCCATGACTTTTGACTAGTATGCAAGTTTTACATTGTAAATAAGTGTTAGAGATTTGAGGAAATAAACAGTATAAAAAGGATTACCAAGGCAGGCCATAATCAACTTTTAGATTAAGTTGACCCACGAGCTAGCGGTGTCCTTCGATCTGAATCTACTTAGTCGACATAGTACAAATTATCTATTTCATTCCAATTATATCTATTTCATTCCAATTATATTTTTATTGTTAACCCATAATTCTCCTTGGGCATATTTTTCGGTTGCATTTTTTTTTCAAAGCTTCATAGTTCACCACCCCCAACTCCGGGCTGACCCAACATCAGATGGAGGGTCATGCGTGTGTTGATGGTAGCTGGACATCAAATCGAAAATGTATCACTTTAGAAGATTAGTGTTGGGAAGAAAAAATGTGCATAAAAAGGGTGTATTCCTACTTATGGATTTAGCTTCCTCATTCAAATTCTACGAAATAAATACAACACTTGCTAGAAGTGTAGTCATGAAAAGCAAATCCTAACAAACCTACCCAGTACAGTATGAGAAGAAAGCAGCAATCTTGAGCACAAAAGATAACGAAAGCGCGTTGTTTTTTTGGTATAAGTGATGCTACAAGAGGAGACTCACATCCCCGGAAAAGCTGAATACAACACAAGCATTAGTCTCATCTTTCTTCTTTTCTCGCACATAACTCATTGTTCTTCAATGGCGCATCAAGGCACCAGATTGATGAAAACCCAGATCACTGAAGCTCCAGGCTCAGATTTAACAAATATTTCCCGTGATGACTTCCCAGAGGGTTTTGTGTTTGGAACAAGCTCATCAGCCTATCAGGTTATATCTGAGTAGTAGCCATTGTATAATGCTAAACACTGATGCAATCTTGTGGTTGATTAGTTCGAAGGTGCGGCCAGGGAAGGTGGCCGAGGGCCCAGCATTTGGGATTCATGGACCGCCGCTACCCCCAGTACGTACTAACAAAATCATTGGTTATGTTGGTCCGTTTGTTTTTAACTGAGAAATTTATCAAAATTTTCGTTTTCAATTTGAAAGGTCAAGTGGCAGATGGCAGCAACGGTAACATTGCGATCGACCAGTATCACAAGTACAAGGATGACGTGAAGCTGATGAAGAAAACCGGATTCGATGCGTATCGATTCTCCATTTCGTGGTCTAGAATATTGCCAGGTAATGTTCGGGAATGTCAATTGAATGAAAAAGTGCGCCTAGACGCCGTTTGTGTGCAGGGCGATCGCACTTCTGCCTTGCGCGAATGACACCTAAGCAGGCGCCTATGCTGTGTATACTTGACAAGTTGTTCAATTGTAATCTAGGTGGAAGATTGAATGGTGGCGTGAACCAAGAAGGGATCAAGTATTACAACAATCTGATAGACGAGCTACTGGCTCAAGGTTGTATATTTCCATACTTTTATCTTAAATAGATACTACTAGTACTGCTTGGCTAAAAAAAGATACTACTAGTACTAGTGATTTTTTTTTCATATGCGGAATGAAAATTTTACGAAAAACTGTATTCACCATCTCATATGTTATCTGACGACTGCAATCAGTTCACTTAAATTTTTTTTTTTTTTGGTAAGTAGTTCACTTAAGTTAATTGATCCGTCATCCGAATCACTTATGAATCTCACTCAGTAGTAGAAAATTTTCAAAATATATGCAGGTCTTCAGCCTTACGTTACACTCTCCCACTTTGACCATCCCCTGGCACTCGAACTTGAATATGGAGGTTTTTTGTCCGAGAAAATTGTGTAAGTCCCACTTAAGAACATCCCTTGGCACTATATACACACTTATGCTATTTAGTATTTCTTCCTTTGTTGTGTTGTTTTCAGCAAGGACTACTTGGAGTATGTGGAGATTTGTTTCTGGGAATTCGGCGATCGCGTGAAGAATTGGATCACATTCAACGAGCCCCATAACTTCATCAACATGGGATACGTGATGGGTTTGTATCCACCGGGCAGAGGAGGCTCTTCTGCATCGTCGGAAAATGGAGATCCGGGCACTGAACCATATCTTGTAGCACATCATCTCATCCTGGCTCACGCAAAAGCCGTGGAGCTGTACAGGGAGAAATATGCCGTACGTACGTTTGATCCAAAATTGGTTATCACTTATCAGTCTAGAATGAATCATTAAAACTAATAATACATACCCATGATTTTATTTCAACTAGACGTACCAAGGTGGAAACATTGGGATCACGCTTGATTCTCTGTTTTACGAGCCTCTTAATGGCACCGAAGACGACAGGAAAACTGCCATTAGAGCCCTCGATTTCGAGCTGGGATGGTATGTATGCTAGAGATATTTGTCGCGTACCGATTACAAATATAGAAACCAACTACTATATAAACGGTTACCTCTATTGTATTAGTATTTGGCTTAGCTTACATTCATTATATATTACTCCATGCACGTACACAAATACGGGCCTGAACCCACTTGGATCAGGGTTTGTTCCAAATTGAACGATGCAAATGCTTGCATTTGTAAACATGCTTGAGGTCTGAGTTTCAGGACACTGTACTTTGCATTTTTAAAACATGCTTTTTCAGGTTTGTTGAGCCCTTAACACGTGGTGATTACCCACGAAGCATGAGGGATTCCGTTGGTGATCGTCTCCCCAAATTCAGTGAAGAGGAGTCCAAGCTGGTGAAAGATTCATATGATTTCTTGGGTATTAATTACTACACCACTTTGTATGCAAACATTGCGCAGAAACCGGCAAACGAACCGCCGTCCTACACGACTGACAAAGAAGCCACTTTGGCAAGTAAGTCTCGCAAGAGTTTTACACTAGATCGACAAGCAGAATTCTGGCTAAGTGCCCACTTACGGGCATCTAAGCTGCCTAGGGAGTGGGCGGACCATTGATTCCATAATCCTATTAATTTGGCTAAACTAGTTTTTTTGATACTCTCTTCTGAAAATGTTTGATGTAGCCGACAGGGACGGCGTTCCAATTGGTGACCAGGTACAGCTTCTGTCGCCTACATAATCAGCATCAGTATTTGGAGTCTCACTAGAAGACACCCCAAACTCCCATATCCCCACTCACACTATGTGGGAGCACACATGTTGATGTGTGTAGAGCCCCACTTAGAAATGTGAGAGGGTGTGGGATACCTGGGGCGGCTTATATCATTTTTGGCATTTCCTCATGCAGGATTCAAATCCTGTCTCTGACTAGTGACTACTATATATATATTTAGGCTGCTTCCTCTTGGTTACACATTGTTCCAAGGGGTATCTATGGACTGCTTCTACATCTCAAGGAAACATACAACGTTCGACGCATTTATATTACAGAGAACGGTATGTATCCATACCTTTTTTCACCTTTCTTCATCTAGATTCATCAGAACTACCCTAAGAAAACCATGACTGCAGGTGTGGACGAAGCCAACGACACCAAGCTCACGGTTTCTGAATCCCTCAACGATCAAGTGCGGATTAAGTTTCATCACGACCATCTTCAGTACCTTAAAATGGCCATTGAGTAAGTCAGAAATGTCCATTTTACTTGTATACCTTAAAAACTACCTAAGTGAGTTTTTTTTTGCTTTTTCAGCAAGGGTGTGAACGTGGATGCCTATTTTGCTTGGTCCTTTGCTGATAACTTTGAGTTTCAATCCGGTTACACGGTTCGGTTCGGTCTGTTTTACGTGGACTACTTGAATGGTCATTTCACGAGATATCCCAAAAGCTCTGTAATCTGGTGGGCAAATTTCTTGAACAAAAAGCTTGCCAAGGGAGCAACGAGGAGAAATCTTCCTCGGGCAATACAGATTGAGTCAGGAGGGTCGAAAAGAGCCAGGACTTGAAGCAGCAAGGAGTCATTCTTCATGATTTTACTACACATTTTCACAAAATAAAGTCCTTCTTTCTGCCGGCATAAGTCGTATATGTAAGCATTTTGCTCAAATATAGCTAATGTATATTGGATAACAGTTTAAAGGAGAATATGGTATCACATTCGCTACATATTGTTGAAAGAAAATGGTAACTGCATATAGCTCTGATTTACTATGTCACCAAGAGAGTTAGTAACATTTAAAACCTCATTTATAACAACAGGTAAAACACTTGCATTATGAACAGAACTATCAATGTACCTGTGTATATCTTGATAAATTATAATAGCAACAGAAGGTAGTACATGTGATGAATGAGAATGATTTTCAACAGACATGCAGGTATCTTTGTGATATGTCGTAGGAGCAGACACGTTCCTGATCATGGATTCATCCAGGGGAATAACAGAGGGTAGCAGAGAAGTAGGGGAAAGTAGAAAAATAGGGGCAGCTGAGAAATGGGGAACAGTAGAGAATTCAGATTATGACATTGGATAGGTTTGTAATTTTATCACGCATAGCATAAGGAGCATTCAAAAAATTCAGATTATGAGGACATTGGATAGGTTTGTAATTTTGCGATGTATTTCGTAAGGAGCATGCATCTCATTCTCCAATGAAGCTTATGGAAACAGGAGAAGTTGTGCTTGCATATTTACATTAAAAAGGTACAGAACCAAAATCGGAATCTTCATGCAACTATGAGTAAATTGAAAAAAGGGAGTTTACGACAGAGGGATCTAGAATCTGGTAAGTTTAAACTTTCTAAATGGTTCAATGTTTGCAAGTAATAAGGGAACAGTGGGTATATGACCTGATCGCTAAGTTCAAGGTTAGCTTTGTGGTGGAACACTTGAAAACACGGTGGTTATACAAAAGAGAGAGGAAGGAGATGGGCCAGAGGTATCTACCTTAGGAACGCCAGATGTGGAATCTTTTATAGTTGTTGGATCCATGGTTACTTGCGTTGCTGAAGAGACTTTGGAGGGCACTTCCTACACCAAGGGGAGGAAGCTTGTAGAGGCCATGAGATTTTGATTTGCTGTTAGCTGTGTGATGCCTATAAGTTTTAATATTTTTCCCTTAAGTTATGGATCTTGTTATTTGGAAAATGATAAGGGGAAGAAAAATATGGGAAGAAAAATAACAAGAAAAGTACATGGCAACACATTATTGGATGACCATTAATTGTGCGGTCATTCCATAATCTATGGTATGCTGCCAAGACGAGAACTCTGAAATCCCTAATCCTTCGTCATCAGCTATCGGTAACACTACTTCCCTGCCGTTAACGGCTATCTTCATCGGGGTTAAGTGTGCCGCCTATCCTCCTCCAGCCTGGTTCAGATGGAGGTAGATAAAGGGAGCAGCGCTACTGGGCGGACGGAATCTGACCCTGTTAATTCCGACAAAGCTCCCTCCAGGGAACAATGTAACAGTTGTTCCTCTAATCAGTCCAATGGGTCCAACCAGCACAAACTCATGTCTTTCAAAGAGAAATTTCTACAAGGCCTAAAAAGTTTGATGTTTTGTATATCGGTATGAATAAGACGTAGGATTTACGTAGTTCGGGAAAATACCCTTACTCTACGGGAGGATCCTTGATCCTTCTTTTTCTTTTTCGTTATGTATTTCATCAACGTATAAGGTACAATATATAAATAAGAGGTGATATGGTAAGTCCCAAAATTTTGGTACATCAAATCCCGGAAGATATTGAGAGATTTGTGATTATCATAAATCTCTCATTTCCTTTTTATTTGATCCTTTCCAACACTCCCCTCAAGTTGGATGTTGGAAGGTCCAACACCCAACTTGTTTACAATCTCATGAAAGGATCGTCGAGCAACTGCTTTCGTCAAAACGTTTGTCAACTGATCTTCAGATCTCACATAGGGAAGTGTAATAACCCCATCCTCCAATTTTTCTTTTATGAAATGTCTATCAACTTCCACATGATTTGTCCTATCATGTTGTACCGGATTTTTAGAGATTTGAATAGTAACTTCATTATCACACTTCAAGGGGCACGGCCTGTCTGCCGGAAAGCCTAATTCAGTCATCAATTTCTTCAACCATAAGATTTCTGTCACTCCTCTTGCTATACCACAAAACTCTGCCTCAGCACTCGATAAGGCCACTATCTTCTCTTTCTTACTCTTCCATGTAACTAGGTTTCCACCAACGAATGTGAAATATCCCGAAGTAGATCGACGATCCAATAGGTTCCCAACCCAGTCAGCATCCGTGCATGCTTCAATCATCAAGTGACCATTCTTCTTGAATATTACACTAGTGTCTGTGGTCCCCTTTAAATACCGACAATCCTAACTGCCGCCTCCCAGTGATCCTTTTGAGGCCAATGCATAAACTGACTCACAATACCCACAGCGTATGCGATATCAGGTCGGGTGTGTGAGAGGTATATCAGTTTCCCGACAAGATGTTGATACTGCCTTTGTTCCACAAGTTCAGCCTTGTCCACAATCGTGATACCATGGTTAGGTAACATGGGTGAGTCTGCTAGCTTTCACTCCATGAGTCCGGTTTTAGCCAATAAGGCCAAAATATACTTTTGCTGACAAATGTAAATTCCTCCTCTGGAGCGAAGTACCTCAATTCCCAAAAAATATTTCAAGACTCCCAAGTCTTTCATCTCGAATTCCATAAACAGGCTCGCCTTCAGGGCTGCAATTTCCTCCTCCTCATCTCTAGTTATTACCATATCATCGACATATATAATGAGACAAGTGATTCCTTACGGTCGCCTCTTCAAGAATAGGGTATGATCAGCGTTGCTCTGATGGTATCCATAACGCTTCATTGCCATGGTAAAACATCCAAACCAAGTATGGGAAGATTGTTTCAATCCATATAGAGTCTTCCTCAATCTGCACCCCTCATTAGGTCGGAACTCTGCTGAGAAGCCAGGTGGACTCTCCATATATATACATCCTCTTCAATATCTCCATGAAGGAATGCATTCTTGACATCAAACTGGTGTAGTGGTCAGTCCCTGTTAGCTGCAATAGAAAACAATACACGAATAGTATCTATTTTAGCCACAGGGGAAAAAGTCTCGGAATAGTCTATCCCATAGGTCTGGGTATATCCTTTCGCCACCAGACGTGCTTTGAATCTCTCAACTGTTCCATTAGCCTTCCTTTTGATAGTGTAGATCCACCTGCACCCAACTAGACGTTTTCCGATAGGTAGTTGACATTTATCCCATGTATTGTTTTTCTCCAAGCTCTCATCTCTTCCTCCATTGCTCTCTGCCACTCAGGAATAATCAATGCTTCCTCTACACTTTTGGAGATTTCCTCCTGATACAAAACCATAGTAAATGACTTAGTCATCGATGATACTCTCCTCCTGAATAGGTTTGCCACCGGATATCTCTTTGAGTCAAGCACATGATCAGCAACATATCGTCAAGGTGCTACGCCTCTGGTGGATCTTTCAGGTAGTACATGGGTCGTAGGGACACCGGCAGGCTCAACAGATACACACTCCTCAACAAAAGGCTCAGTAAGTTAAGGCTCAACAAGATCACTTACCTGGACATCCAAAGAAGGAGGGGTCGATGATACCACGAGACCTCCAGACTGTACTACAGAGAGCGGCAATGATGCTGTGGGCAAGATCTGTGGCGGCTCAGGGACAGGAGGGACAGCACTTTCTGGGGCTAGCTCTTTCTGGGGCACGAGTCTGATGGATGGTAAGTTGATCCAATCTAGTGGGTCACTCACGGTCTCCCCCTGACCACTAGATCCTGATGAACGATAGAAATAGAACTCGTCTTCAACAAAGTCACAATGGATGGTAGTAAACAACCTTCTGGATTCGAAATCATAGCATCAATAGCCCTTTTGATGTATTCTATATTCAACAAAGACACACTTCAAAGAGTAAGGATCAAACTTCGTACGGTTCACCTTTGGTATGTGAACAAACACGGAGCACCCAAACACTCGTGGAGGTAGGGTGAGGTATGGAGGGACTCTCGTGAGAGAGGATAAGGCCTGGAGAGGTGTGACCAGATTTAGTATCTAGTTGGTAGGCGGTTCGTCAGATAAGCGGCGGTGGCAACGACTCCAGGCCAAAATTGTGATGGTACCTTTGACTCCAACATAATCGCTCGAGTAATCTTGAGTAAAAAACAATTCTTAATTTCAGCAACACCATTCTGTTCCGGACTGTATGGACAAGTGGTTTGATGAATCAACCCCTTGTCAGAGCAAAACATAGACATGTGAGAGTTCACGAACTCCCCCCCATCATTTGTGCGGAGAACTTTGATGGGTACTTCAAATTGTGTGGTGACCATGTGATTTAACTGAATAAACTTTGCAACAACCTCAGACTTATTTTTCAAAAAATATATCCAGCACATGCGAGTGCAATCATCAATAAATAATTCAAAATATCTTAATCCACTATCCCCAACAACTGGGGCAGTCTCCAAACATCAGAATGAATAATAGAAAAGGTTTATCAGTACGTGATAAGCTAGGAGGAAAAGAGGCCCAATGAGCCTTAGCCCATAGGCATGAATCACAGGATATAGGAAAGCCAGATAAATGAAGAAACTGTTTCTTGAGATAGTTATCGGAATGGTGACCTAAGCATTGGTGCCACAACCAACTTTTTTGGTATGCAAGACTACGAGCAGACAGGGATTTTGCAGAGAGAGCGACTTTGTCCACGTAGTACAGTCCAGCTCGTTCAGTACCACGTCCAAAGATCTCCTTCATCCGAATATCCTGCAACACATAAAATGTAGGGCACATTAGGACTGCACAATTTAGCTCCTTCGTAACATGGCTAATGGATAGTAATTTATGAGACAAAGCCGACACGTATAAACAATTAGATAATTTGAGATCTGGTGTGATCTCAATTATCCCAATACCCTTAACCGGTAATAATTCTTCATTAGCTGTCTGAATACTTTGCTTTCGGTGACCCTGTGGCTCACAAAAATCATTAGTATCAAACGTCACTGTATCAGTTGCCCCACAATTAAATATGCACTTGATTATTTTTCTCTTTCGAACTATCAGCACATGAATTTATAAATCCAAAATTAGAATCGGAATTTTCATCATCCCCAAAACACCCTTTCGGAAAATATTTTCTAATAATAAAAGGAGAGGGGCAAGGGGGTCTTTTCACCCCTCTCACCCTTATTTTCTCACCTAGTTGTCAGTCGCGTGCCTCATTTCTGTACCTCTTGTCTTCTCATTTCTCTCTCGCGGTGGAGCGGTCGGTCTGTTCTACCTCTCGATTTCCTTCCAACTCTACTTATCCATCAATAAAATTATTCCTTTTGATTAAAAAAAGCCTTTGATACAATTAGCTGGTAATTCCTGGCAGTGTTCGAGAATGCGTTAGGCGGTCCTAAAGCGTTTTAGGACCGCCCAGCGCCCAGACCGCCTAGGCGGCGCTCAGCCGAACATGGGTTTTCAATTTTTTTTTAATTTTTTTAATTTTTTTAATTGTACTAAAATTAATGTTTTTTTAAAATACGTTTTATTATTAAATTATTAAATTTAATTTATGGATTAAACCCACCAAAAAAAATTAATTAAGTGAGCAACACATACTACCATATTTATAGAGAATTGTTGGCATCCCACACCTTGTAA